>RJWM01032266.1:0-21632 GCA_004363535.1 Dasyprocta punctata | reverse complement strand
CTCCCGGCCCTGGTTTTTTTGAGGCAGGGTCGCACTATGTAGCTCAGGCCGGCCTTGCGCTCGCGTTGTAGCCCAAGCCGGCCTCGAACCCACAACGCTTCGCCTACCTCAGCCTCCCGAGTGCTGGGATTAAAGGCGTGCGCCACCACGCCCGGCTTTTCCATCAGTTTTGAAAGATAGTTTTGGAGGGTACATCTATCTGGGTTGGAAGTTGTTTTCTTTAAGGATTTGAAACACTTCGCTTCAAACTCTTCTTGAATTGATGGTTTGTGTTGAGAAGTCTGCCATGATTCTGATGGATTTTCCTTTATAGGTGATCTTTTTCTTTTCTCTAACAGCTTTTAACATTCTGTTCTTGTGCTGAATTTCTGGGATCTTGATTATTATATGTCTGGGTGTAGATTTATTTTGCTTATGGCTAGTTGGAGTTCTATATGCCTCATTTATCTGTACGCCAGATCCTTTTCCCATGTTCGACCTAATTTTTTTTGTAGGAGTTGTACTTATGATTTCATAAGGAAGGTAGGATTCCTTTGTCTATTATGTGCATTCTGAATATTTCTGGTTTGTTTTATGTCATTTGGTGGAAGTGTTATACAGTCACTACTAATTTTTTCTTTCATGGTTCTTGGCTTTGGTATCATACTCTAAACATACTGTTTTTTACCTAGATGTTTTATAAATAATTATAACAATTTCATTTTTCTCAATAGTTCTTTTATTCCATTTTTTCTGCTTAATTTTTTTGGAATTGACCTACATTTAAATTGTTGACTAAACATTTTGAAATCTTTTCCTTTGGAATATAGGGCAGGATAATAATTAAGCTACTTTTTTCTAATCATTGATTTCTGCAATATTGTTGGAAATCTATTTTTTCTGAGATTTCTTTTTCAAAGTTTGAATTTAATGACTCCTGCCTATTTTCTCTGTTGAGTACTTACTGAACAACTGTAATACAATCAGGGAGTGGGGATTAGAAATAACTGAAAAGCCTATTTGCACTGTTTTTGACTTCATGTCATTTAAGAAGTTGGAGGGACAAATCCTGGCTGTATGATAAAAAGGTTACACTACCAAAGACCAGGATGTGACTGCTCTGCCTGGGAGCAGTTAGAAGTGATATTTGATCTGCTCATCAAGGAGGTCAGGGAAAGCTCAGCCTAGTTACACTGACAGCTCAAGACCTAGAGAACATTGGTGTGGATGAAGGACCAACTGGGCCGAATCCAGCCAACACTTCTCCCAGTAATGTACTGTGGCACAGGTGCATCCTACTGGAAAAAGGGCCCTTGTTCTGATTTCCACAGAAACTCTTAAGTGTGCAATCAACAACCCTGGAAGAGGCTCTGTAAACTGCAGAGGTGAAAACTATTGGAGGGAGACTTGGTGGTCTAGTGAAGTTTAACCATAAACTGCCCAGACAGCTGTGCCTGAGACAGCCTCAGAGTCTGGGGACACAACAGAGACTCAAGACTTTATCCTGTGGGATCAACTATTCATGTTGGAAAATTATGACTGAATTTTGCAGCATCGAAGTTGTGTTAGTAGAATGTTTACTTATCATGTGCAAGGCCCTGGGTTCAATCAGCCATAAAGTAAAGAAGAAAAACAAGAGAGATAAGTGATTCAAATCTATCTGTACAGTGAGATAGGGCAATTTTAGAGAGATGGCTGAGGCTGAATAAAGAGTACTTAAATCCACATGAAGGTAAGATCTCCAAATCAATCAAGTATTTTCCCTTTCACCCAATCTCTAGCCTTCACAAATGACCTCAATTTAATTTGAGACTGTAGTTGTCATAAATTTTAACTGTCTGGGGATGAAAGAGCCTGCCCCTCTGTATGTTTTGCCACTATTCATAACATAACTAAAGAATTTCCAGGTCTATTCACCATACAAGTATCACCAGACCCATAGTTGTCCTTTGAGGACTTCACACTCTTGGGAAAGAATTAGGAAAATCCTTATATTCTTTTAGTAATATTTTGTGACCAAGATAATCTGTTTCTGCGGTGCAGATTTCTCTTAGAGGTACTCTTATCTCTCTCATAGACCAAATTTCAATGTCATCTGAAAACATTTCCCTCTTGAAGCCTCCACTTTTCTTTCCCATACCTTGTGCAGTGGCCTCATAATTGAAACCTTTAATTTATTCACCACACAATGTCTTTGCTCTCCTGCCATCTGTAATTTATGCCTTATACACTCTGCTGCCTGGAATTATTTAATTCTGCTTTTTAAAAAATGACAAGAGTCTTGCAAAAACAGTTGGTAGGAATTACCCCCTCTAAAATATTGTTATGCGTAACAGTGTTTAGAAAAAATTCCCAGCAGTGAATTTCAGTTTTGTAAGATAATGTTCTTTTTAGCCTACCTAGCTGGTGGTTATAGTTATTAATATTATAAAATAAAGATAACAGGAACCCTAGGGAAACCATGACCTCTCAAGAAAATGCTAGTGTTTCTAATCTAAATCTGAATAATCCATCTAGGCAAACAAAAGGAAGAAGCAAGTGACTGTGCCAGGGTCAGACTCAGAGCAGAATCTCAAGTGCTAAAATATATGAGCCACATCAGGTGACAATAGACCTCCCTTTTCTTCAGTATCATTTTTTTTTTCTGGCAGGGCTCAAGCTGATAATTAAAATATTAAGTGTCTAAAAAAGTGCAGATAGATGTTATTTTTATACCTTTTTCCCTTGAGGATCTTGTTACCAGCAATCTAATTTTAATTTCCTCAAGTCAGTGCTTTTCTTGGTTAATATGAAAGAGAGCAGGAGGATCCAAACACCACCTCGCTGATCACCAAGACTAATTACTCTCCTTCCAGATACACTTTCTGTACTTCACCAAGAGAAAGTAAGTGAAATGCTGTTTCCAGGTGGCACCCATAAAACCTGCCAAGGTTTAGTATTCTCTGCTCTTTTTTTCTTCCACTATCTTGGTGCAAATCTTGGAATTGTTTGCTGAAGATAATGGAGTCTCAAGATTGAAGGTGTTTGGGTTTCTGAATGAATGCCTGGAGGAGAACAGCTGCTACAGATTAAATTGTGTTTCCTCCATATTCGTATGTTAAAGTCCAAAACCCCAGTATCTGAATGCATGAACTCATTTGGTGAGAGAGTTTTTAAAGAGGCAGTTGACTTCAAGTGAAGTCATCACAGTCAGCTCCAACCCAACATGGCTGGTGTTCTTGCAAAAAGGTGAGATTGACTCTAGAGTTACAGAAATAAGAATGCCATGTGAAGAGACCCAAAAAGACCTCTATCCATTAGCCAAAAAGAGAGGTCTGAAACAGGTTCTTCCCTCAGGATACAGCCCTGCAGACATCTTGATCTTGGACTTTCAACCCTCAGAACTGTGAGTGACACTAAAATAAACTACAGTTAACCTTGTGGTATCCATTGGACTTGGAAGTATTGTTATGAACAGATGAATTTCAAGATATTGTATAGTGATAGCTATAGAAATAGATGTGAATATAATATGTGTTTGTGTCGGTAATGATCCCACCTAGAGCCCAGATATGGTTTCTGAATACCATTATCTACTATATCATTATCTAGAGTTCCAGTTTGGGTTGGCAAAGTGCAAGAATATCTTTCCATGTCAAAAAGTAATGAAGGCTTTCTAGAATTATGAGATCATATCAAAAAAACACAGCAATTAGCTTAAAGGAGTCCCTGTGTGGCCAAATCTGAGACAACTAGAGTGCCAGAATCATGGTTAGAAAGAGTTATATCCTTTTAAGTAAATAAGAAGCCATGAGTTCATATTGATACAAATAAATAATTAAAGTAAGTAAGTAAGAACCAGGATATGCAGATAGTCTCAAAATATTTTTCATAAAATAACTAATGACTCGTAGAGAAAATTAGAGTGGAGAAGCCAGGGAGAAGCCAACTTATATGTGATTCATATTAACAGTATCAGTAATGGGACAGTCAGATGTGCATTCCACCTGTGTGATATTGTTGCCATAAGAAACATCAGTGAAGACAAAACTGAGAGTTAGTCTATAAAATAACACTTACAATCTTCAAAGGGAGTAGATCATTAAAGCCAAGGAAAAAACCACAGTTCCAAACTGAAGGAAATGTTTGATATGACCTTTAAAATTACATGACAACACAAAGCTACATGGAATTCAGAATAAACTTTTGCTAAAAAAAAAAAAGGCATTAAGGAAAGAACTGATGAAACAGAAATGTATTATGTCAGTTTTCTGACTTTGGTAGTTGGATTATGGATTTTACCATTGATTGTAGGAAATAATCGGTGTCTTCAGGATGACAGAGCATCATATTGGGATCAGCATGGAAACATTTTTTCAAGTTGTTCAGGCAAAAAACTGGAGTTACAGTGTGCTGTAAGCTTGAAATTGTTTTAAAGCAAGAACATAATTTTAAACTATCAGACTCATTTTACAGATGAACAAACCTAGTCTGGAAATGCCTGAATTATCAAGCCAGGTGCAACAGTACCAGGCCAAGATTATTACTTCACTGATTTTTAGTATACAACATTGTCACAGTATTAGAAGAGTTAAAGATGGAGGTAAAGAATTTGATCAGGAGATAAATAGGCTAGGTCTGTAACTCTATTTGGCAGCTGAATAACCTTCTACAGTACTGAATTAATCTAACTTTTATTGTATTCATCTGTAGTTACTTAAAGAAACACTCTGTATTAGTCTCTTTCATGTCACTGGAACAAATTGCCAGATACTTGCAACCTAAAGGAGGAGAGGTTTATTTTGGCTCATCATTTCAGAGTGTTCAGTCTGTGGTTGATTGTTTCCAAGGCAGAAATAGAATAGTATATAATAGGGCATGCTGGAAGAAACCCACTCAATCAACAGCATCCAGGAAGCAGAGAATGAAAAAGAAAGAAGAATCTGGGAACAATAATATATCCTTCTAGATCAAGCTCCCAGTGACCTACCTCTTAACAACAAATTTATCTGTAAAATCAATGTTGGACTAATCCACTGATGAATATAGCACCCCCATGATCCAATCACCTTCCCAAAACCCTGCCCCTGAACACAAGAGACTTTGGGGGGACATTCAGATCTAAATCATGACACACTCAGTGCTGATGTTTTCCAATTCTACCTTGGAAAAATCAAGGGATACCAACCAATAATATTGGTATAGAAGACTTGGGAGCACTTTTGATTTTGTTACATTTCTATTGCCTAGCAGAAGCTAGGTCCGTAAGTAGATAAGCTGTTATGTTACATAGCAGTATATCCTCTTTTATTGAAAGCTATGAGGGGTCTGAGGGTGGGAGTTGGGAGTTGGGTTAAATTATTCATCATGACAGAAATAATTATCTTCATACATGAGCTCAAAGCCCAAATGCCTTTTAGGAAGGCAACTTGAGAAATGTTCCCCAGTGATAAAAAAAAAAGTAATAAGATGTGTCCCAGGTCCTATTCATGAGCTTTGATTTTTTAGCACTTGCAAAAGGTGCCCTGTGCTGACAAATGTCTGATTAACAAAATTAAGAAGAGATTTGGCTGCACACTTAATCCCTCTCCTGAGCCTTTTAGTTTCTGGATTTCTAGGTTGATTATCTTTTCAGGTCAGACACTGCTTCCTCCATCTCATTTTTATTCTTTGTGGCTGAGCCAACGTGACAGCTTTTGGTCATGACAGGGTTAGGGCAGAATAACTATCTCCTTCATGAAAGGTTCTCCCACACTAACAATTGCAATCCCATTATGTCTCAAAGACACTGTTGATGTCTTGTCACCTTGCCCTTCAAAGGTTCACATTTTGCTTCAAGACAGAAATATAAGCTATAGTGTTTTTAAAAATGCAGTGAGAATGTTTTAATTCAAACCTATATGACTTTCCTGGACCTTGGGGTCTTTTTATTGGTGTTTTGTTGCATATTTTGGCAATTGGAGCAAGGGAAGTTGACATGGGTATCATAGGAAATGATTGAGCCACATGATAGTAATAATTCTGAAACCCTGAGAGAGAGGTATAATCATTATTGTTGTCATTGTTATTTTACAGTAGAAGAAACTGACATTCTTAATTCCTAAATGACTTCCTCAGTCAGAGAGGTAGTAAGTAATAAAGTTAAGGCTTAAACTTGGGTATTTGGATTCCAAAATGTCAACTACTGAATTGAACATTTATTAAGAGTTTGATTAATTCATCATGTGCAAATATTGGCTTATAAATGAGTTGGCTACTACTTATGACCCAACTGATGAGTCATCAAACCATTATTATCACTGTACTTAGCCATTATCATGTTTGCATAAGGGTGTAGTAAGATTTTAAAGCTAAATAATTAAAAAGGCATATATATATATATATGATTTAATTTGCTTTTTTCCAGTTAATCCAGGCAAGAAAAGTACATTTATTTCTATGACCTGGTAGAAAAACATCTGATATAGCCTCAGATGATATTTGGGCTTTGACAAATTATAAAAGAAAGAAGATGAAGGAAATTTTTAAAAACCCAGGGCACACCTATATAGACAATGAGAATTTTAATTGAAAAACATATCACAGAGAAAAAAATTAAAAACTGTTAGATATTCAGAGACCTTAAGTAGAGCCAAAGAAAATAAACCAAAAGCTGATTCTGAACTTATTTTTAGCTTACTTTTATTAGGATATTTACATTAAAAACAAGGCCAAGTAGATATGAAAGATCCTACAGCACTTGAGCGTGTCAATCAATGTGAGCATGAAAGGTTCTCTCTCTCTCTCTCTCTCTCTCTCTCTCTCTCTCTCTCTCTCTGAGATAAGGTCTGGTTGCATAGTTCAGGCTGGGCTTGAGCTCACAGAAATCTTCCTGTCTCAGTCTCCCAAGTGCTGGGATTATAGACATGAACCATCACATCTGACACTAAGGCTCTCTTTTAAGAGGAAAGACGTGCGATGTAGTCTTCACATATGCTTCTGGCTTTGTGGTGTCTCACTGGACGAATCTTCTTGCCAATCTGGGCTCCATTTTCCTACTACACAGTGAGCTGGCTGGCAAAGGCTCTTTGTGCTTGGCACTGTGGAACTCTTTGATTTGATAACTAAATAAAACAAATTTAGAGGGCAGAGAAAAGCCTAGAGAGTCTTAGATGCCTGTTTTAGGTCAAAGCTCCTGTGTTGTTACAATTGCCTCCTGCTACACAGAAAATGTAAAAGTTTAGAACAACAGAAAAAACCCTATTTTTTACAAATTTTCAAGATCCAGAAAGATTGAGAACAATAATCACAAATTAGAAGTCCAGGACTTGGAGTTTATTACATTCCTTCTTGTGGCTGTCTTTGTGAAGCTGGCACTGCATCACTGGCTCACCTAAAATCCTGTGACTGCTGTGGGCCAGAGTTCTGAGGCAATCCCAAAGTAAGGAAAATCCCTTTAGCTAATAAGAGTATAGCTGAAAGATTCTAAAGGAAATGTAAAGAACTAGATGCTGGGACAGTTTCAGGAAAAGTGATATGATTAAGTATCAAAAGATTTATTTTAATCATTGCAAATTAATTAATTTTCCTTAAACAACCCACATCCCTCATAAAATCCTCATCTAAGTACCTTGATTTAGCCATAAAAATAACAATCACAAACTACAACAGTAATAGCAGCTAACATTTACTGAGTGCTAAATATATGCAAAGATATGCGGGGAGCTACACAGAAATGCTTATCTCACAGAGGCCTTACAAAACACCTTAGTTTTATTTTTTCCTGTTTTGCAGATAAATAAATTGCAGTTTGGAGAGTCAGAATCATTTGCTCCAAGTGACACAGACAATAAGTTGTAGAGCCAAGATTTGATCAAGGTTCTATTAGTTTCCAATGCCATGCACTCTTTTCTCCCTTCCCTTTCTCTCATAGGCCATTTTAAAAGCTTCATAACTGCATCAACATCTTTGATGGCAGCCAGAGACTGTATAGAATTTTCAATGAACTGAAACTTTATCAAAATGTAAGAGATAGGAAAAGGAAAATTAGGAAAAATGAGGAAAATGAAACAACAACTGTAATAAATTGTGCTTACAGCTCAGATATCAACCAGAGTTGGAATATCAGGATCATTAAGAACTTTGTCAAAAACAAAAGGACACATGTCCTAGGCTCACACTAGAACAGATGGTGTATGTATTGTATTTATTTATTTGGGGGGCAATCTTAAGGTATGTCCACAGTATTTGTTGAAAAATCTATTTTTCCCCATTTAATGTTCAGGACAATTTTATCAAAAATCAATTAACCTGAGTAAGTTGTAGTAATAGTTTATGCTTGTAATCTTATCCCTATGGGAGCCTGTGCCAAAAGGCTCACAAGTTTGAGCCCCGCTGGTAATTTAGTGACTTAGCAAAATTCTGTCTCAAAATAAAACATAAAGGAAGGTCCAGTAATACAGCTCAGTGTGAAGGCCCTAGGTTGAATCCTTAGTACTTCAGAAGAAAAAAAAAGTCAATTGATTTTTTTTTTAATAATGGAATATTCCTTAGATCTCAATTCTATTATATTGAGCTATCTGTGTATCCTTAGGCCATACAGCTTACTATAGTTATGTTTTGGCACGGTGGATTCTGAGTCCTGTTAGGCTTGTATAATTTTGAAAACTTCCACTAGTAATTCTCATTTGAGGTCGAGTTGAAGGCCACTGGGCTCAGAAGATCTAAAATGACTCTGGAAGTCACTCCGGACTCATGGAGAGAACCCAACTTTCCAACAGTTCTTTAGTCCTGCTGCTCCAGTCACCAGAAGCGGTTCCAAAATGGAGGTTTCTTTGGGCAATGTTCCTCGACTGATTGCAGTTAATGTCAAAGCTCCAGTTAAACATAAATCTGTTGAATATCCGGACCATACAATTTTAACTTGAATTGAGAGTATCTCGAAAAAAATCCTAGACATTACAAACAGTGATTCGCATCTATGTGCAATTTTTGTGAGGAAAGTTCTAAAATTTTAATCAGATTTTCAAAGGAGTCCTTAGTCCAAAACAAGAAGTAATACCCTCTAGATAAGGTTGCTCCTCCCACTCTATTGGGAGAATCCAAATTCTAAACCAGGCAATGGTGAACTTTTGCAAGTGACTTGCTGATAGTTTCTTTTGCTCTTTCAGAAAGCAAAAGCAATTCTTTTTATGGGGAAGTAGACCAAGTTGAACACTCTGCTGACTACCCCAAGAAGCTGCTTTGTGTGTACCTGTGTGCAATTCTCCAGGGGAGGAGAGGGAGCTCAGGAAATGCGCATTCACTTTGAGCTCTATGTCTAACAGTGGCCACAGATATTTTCTACAAAAGAAATGGTGTGAAATAAGGACCTATCTGCCAGTGGCCTTCTTAAACCTTCAGGCTTTGCCTCCCCAGGTGAACCATCCACTGTCCTAAGTGCCTCCAGATTCCCTAGTTCATGAAGTTTGCCTAACTTTGTACTGCACAATGTGGATATAGTTGATCGTAATCTGCACAAGATTAAACCAAAAGATCCTATGATGATACTCACCTACACTTGTCTTTATGTTCTTTTTTGCTGATATGGATGGAACCCAGAACCTCATGCATGCTAAGCAAACTGTCTGCCACTGAGTTACACCCCAGCTCTCACTTAGATATTTGAAACTTTTATAAACTTTGGACTTAATTTTTTGACCTAGATTTTCTCTTCTCATCAGGAGGCAAGATTCTTCTCTCAATTTCTGTGCTCTCATGAATATTACAGATATTATATTATACAATATTATTGGGTTTGCTAGGCAAAAGGAAAGAAAAGTATTTTGATACTGTACAGAGGTGCCAAGAGAGTGGAAGTACAGATCGCTGGGACTGGGGTTATCACAGTTTACTTATTTTATTGAAATAAAAAAGTCTCTGATGGTAAACAGTATTAAATGGAAAGAAGGATTTAGATTTTTTTTTCAGAGGATTGTGTATTATCAACTCTGTCTTTTTAGATGGTTGAGAAAACAGGTATACAGAGAAATCATGGAAGTAGTTCAATTGTGAGGGAAATTAAAAAGAATACAGATTGTCCTTATACATCATCACACTGTATGAGATCTGTGTTTCACAATGTGTTCTGGGGCCACCACCCAAGCGGCTATTTCAAAGCAGGCACTATCGAAAGGCAACCAGGTTTTCATGAGGCAGCAGGAGGTAGGCAGAGTCACTTCATCCTTATCCCTTTCAATGAGGAACACATCACTGACTTCATACGATCTACAATTTGATTGAAGCTTCTAAGGCATTGACTCAGATATTCTGGTTCATAAAAATACTAAATCCTTTAATGAAACACATAGAATTAAGTTAATGTGATTTATGGCACCCATCACCCAGTGGGCTGATGCTTTGTAGTGATCTTGATTAAAGGAAGATTATGAAATAGCAGCAGCCCTCCCTCATTTGCATTTAGTTCAAAGGAAATGGCCCAAACAAAACTAAATAGGCATTTAAGTACAAGAAAAAGATTTTTTCTTTTCATTAAGCATGAACATGAAACAACTTGCCAATAATTTGCACAGCTTTATTTTAGGACTAGAAAGTGAATTTGGCATGAAAAAATTCCAAACTGATCATGTTAATTATGTTCCCTCTGAGCAAGGAAATTTAATAATCTCCATCTCCAATACATCAATCTCAAATTTGGTACTTTAAATTGTTCTTGTTTTAGAGTGTTGAGAGGTACATATTTTAAACACATGTGAAGGGTTTTATTTGCTCCTTGGGGGGTGGGGAAGAAGAAACTAGCATTCATGTACTGTCCTATGATATTTGTTTTACTATTATCATCATTTCACAGGTAAAGAATTGAGCAATTCACAACTGAGATCTGAATGGTTTATGCAGTGTCTCTAAAAGTAGTATCTGGCACAAAGCAAGTGCTCCTTGACTGTTACAAAAAGAAAAGAGAAATAACAAAGCCTAACGTTGTAGCCTATGATTTTAGATGAAAAAAGATCAAGATTGCCATACTCCGGCTTCCATGTCAGTATTTATTTATATTATATGAACTTTGCATGATGAGGCTTCTGCTAACTTTAACAGACAGATTTGTGCTGTAGAAACCAGGGGAGGCCAGGTAGGGTGGACTGTAGTGTATATACCAACTCCTTCATAGAGGATGACCCTTGGTGCCCAGGGGAATGCCTTTCCATATACAAAGGGTTCCATCACAACAGTTTTCTTGTCATTTCACATTTGTCTGCTGAAATTACAAATGGCTTTGTATGAAATTATACTATGATAATTGTCTTAGTGACTTGTCTCACTGCTGAGACAAAATACCCAACACCCAAAGTTAAAGAGGGAAAAGTTTATTTATCTCACAGCTTGTAGAGATTTCAGTTCATTTTTGGCTGACTCCAAGGCAGAGCTGCACATGGCAGAGGGGAAAAACAGTTCATTGCAGGCAAAGACAGCAAAAGCAACAAGAGATCCTAACAGATTCTTTCTGTCCCTTTTATTTTATCCTGACTAATTAGGATGGTTAGCATTCATACTCTTAATCCTAGTGCCCTTGAGCTTAGCACTGCACCATGAATCAATCCCAGCATCACACAATCTAGATCCAGCCACCTCTGAAAAAGTTCCACCACATGAGGCTTTGAGTAGACATCTAGACACAAACTATAGCAGTAGTGATCACTGGAAAAATGATGATGAGATATGTCAATACTATTTATGGGTTTCTGAAATCAAATTAAGGATCTTTTATATTCAGTGAAGCCTGTCTAATAATGTAATAGCAGACATTCCAAATAAAAGGCTTTTATGAAGAGTCACTTTAAATGATTTTATATCAAGCTCAAATGTTTCCTGAAATTTCATTAAGAAATTGACATTATACTGGCAGGCACATGCTAATTGATAAATACTGTATTCTCAAAATGCAATATTAAAATACAGGGACACAGCCTCAAATGTTTTAATAAATAGGAAATGTGTGCTCAGTTGTTTGATAATGGCCCTGCAGCCTCAGGAGCAGAAGGTCTTTCTTTGCTTTTTGTCCTGGCTTCTCCAGAAGACAATTAACTTCTCAGCAGCTTGGCAAGGCTGCCTGGGGTATGGATTTTTCCTATGGCGAGAATGTTGAGCCATGTGAAGTTTAATTGTTTTTCTATGGCTCCCTAAAACAGAAGGAGAATGTTTTATTCCTCGACTCTCAAATTTTTGTGATCATCTAGGAACTGTTGTATTTTAATATTTCATAAGAGGAGGGTGATGAGGTTCAGGAGAGGCATGGTGGCCAGGAGGCAGCAGGATGGAATTGATGGAAGAATAAAGGTCATTCAGACTCCATGTTTCTTCTCTGCTTAACTGTGGGAGTTCTCAAAAAATCCAACACACATTGTGTGCCCTGTATTAACTCATTGTTGTGGAACTGTACCTGACAATGTGGTTCAAAGCCTTTGGCTTGTGGGAAGAGTTTGGAAAGGTTTAGAGAAGCTGGCTGAAAAAGTAGCACAGGAATGCCATAGGCTGTTCTGTATGGGAGATTCTGGTTCAGAAGACCAGAAGGCTGATAGAAATCCTGCCAGTAAAATCTATGCTCAGGAGGTTTCTTCTGGAAAGGACTGTGCTGGATGCTGGACTCCAGGTGATGTATGTTACAGCCTGGCAAAAAGTTTATCTGCATTTTGCTCATGTCTAGAGACTTTGCCTGAGGCTAAGATTAAGGGCAATGGACTAATTAATCTGGCAGAAGGAATTTCAAGGCAGTTGAATGTTGAGGCTGTGGAATGGCTATTGTTGGGGGCTTTTATTTAAATTTATGTTGCAAATCAAGAGCAAAGAGCCCAGCAGGATGATTTAAAATGTGAGTTTGGCCAAAAATGAAGTTCCAATAAAGCTGTGGACTGCAAAGGTAGGGCTGAGGAAAGCTAGATTGTCGAGAAGAAACAGAGAATTGAAAAGATGGCCTGAAGGCATCACAAGAAGCAGCAAGTCTCAACCCTTTGCAGCCTCAAAACTGCAAAAGTGAAAGACTTTGCTTTGAGGTGAAAAAGCACCATGCTCCCAAAGTGCCCCATGATCCAGGCACTTGACTCCTTTAGCCAAGAGAGAGGAAAGCCTGGCTACTGCTCTAAATGGCAGCAGACCTCGGCATTATTCATGTGGTGCTGGTTTTGATTGCATGCAGAATGCAAGAGTTCTGAGGTTTTAATTGCATGCGGAATGCAAGAGTTCTGAGGTTAAAAAGGCTTCCACCTTGATTTCAAAAGGCCCAGGAGGCCAGGAATTGTGCCCCTGAGAGGGCAGTGTGTAAAGCTGTGAGTGTGAAACCAAGGGTGCAGTGGAGACCCCAGAAGTTTGGAAAAGGCAGGAATGTGGATCATCTAAGGGAAGCTGCAAGGAGGGAACAGAGCAAGCTGATGAGAGAATCCACGGGAGCTACAACTACCAGAAGGGGTGGAGTCACACAAGCCCTTTGGATCTCACAATTTGCCACAGATTACCTCAGATGCTGGACATAGAACTACAGGATTTAATATTTGCCTTGCTGAATTTTAGACTTTGGTCACATTTCTTTGTATTCCCCTGTTTGTAACTTTTGGAATGAAAATATTTATCTTGTGCCATTGAATGTTAGAAGTATTTAACTTTTCATTTGTATAGGGGTTTGCAGCTAAAAGTTTGTCCTCCATCTCAGAGGAGACTTGGGACTTGGAGTTTTCAGTAATATTGAAACCATTAGAACTGTGGCAACTCTTGCAGATAGACTAAATGCCTTTTGCATAAAGGGATGTGCATGCATCTTTGCAGGGGTCAAGGGTGAAATGTTATGGTTATAATGTAATATAATGTTGACAGACTTAATGCTGGTTCTTAAGTTGTTAAATATGTGTTATAATGTTCAAGTTGTGAAATGATACATGCATGTCTTTGTATCTAGAAACCAGTTTAATGAAATGTGTCTGGTTGCCAAGTTGACAAAGGGTAGATTGCTATGGTTGATACATTGTGTCAACTTGAGAAGTTTAGAAGTTTAACTAAGAGACTCATCAGGGAGCCAGGATCCTTACTTTGTAAACATCCTGAGCCTGTGCAAGAGGAGGGCAGGGAGATGGTGTGAGGGCTACACCCAGGCTGGTTTGGGAAGCAAGTGGTGACCTGCTTCTTGTCTTCCCCCACTGTTTTCTCTTGCTGCCTTTGCTGTCTTCTGCCATCTTGAAGTATTAACCCTGTGCCATGCCACCCTGCCTTGGAGCCAGCTGATTATGGACTGAAACCTCCACAAACTGTAAGCTAAATAAACATTTCCTTCTTTAATTTTGGGTGTTGAGGATTTTGTCTCAGTGACAAGAGAAAAGTAACCAAGACATTCATGAATGAAATTTTCTTCTCAATGATAGACAGGAACAGTTTGTTTATCAGAAGAGTGATAAGGACAGTGGTGAAGGTAGTGATGTGTGCTCTGTCTAGCTCATGCATGAGGACACACTTGACAGCCACAACTGGATCACTGTGTCACTGAGAGGTATGGTTGAGTGTGTGTTGGGGAAGGGGAAAGCAGTATGTAAAGAGTAAATAGAGTATGGGTATGACTTGGAAAAGATGCTCCAGCATTACTATGGACTCAGGATGGGGTTTGGCTGGATAGTCTAAAGATGTGATGAAGGAAATGCATGCTGTTTGAGAAATTCTCTCAAATGCTATGGATCTATCTAAGCAGACTTCATCTTCTCTGGTTTTTTCTAATTAGCAGTATATATACAAAATAAAGGGAACTCAACATCTTATCTTTATACTCTGTGGTGGTTATTTTAAAGAGAGAGTGTCTTCATTCTACTGTAAGGGAAGTGGGAGTCCCACAAGATGTCATTAAATCACATGATTCTCTTATTATAAGGCACAGAGAGAAATAGGGAAATGCTAGTATTTATCCCTGCCATTGCTCTTGGTTTATTCAACATGTAAATCTGGGCTGGGAAACAGGACAACAGGCATGATAAAAACTTTTATTAGCAGAAAGAAAGCTGCAGGGGCTAAAGGTTAGCCAAAATCAGTCTTTTCTGTAGGGAACCCTAGTTAGTAATAAAACATTCAGTGTGGCTCAGAATTTCTACAATGAGCTGCACAGCACAGAAAGGATCACTCTTAGAAGACAACTAGCAAACTCCACAAAGCACACAATGTCTAAAAATCTCCATGTGGCCAAACACTCATACAAAAGTCATGTGTGCCCTTTAGATGCATGGGGATTAGGGGACACTGGTGTGGGGTCAGGACCTGAGTCCTCTTCCTGGCTCCAGATGGATGGCTTTTCTGCCCATTGGTTAGACCTTGGCTGAATTCCATCCCCTCTACAAACTTCATTGTAACTATGAGTTGCATTCTCTGAGTTTCCTCCTGCTCTTAAGGTCCTACTCTTGTTGCGGAATCAAGAGCATAGCTAGTCCAAACCATCAAAGTTTGGTGAGTCAAGAATTATCTACATATTTCAGATGATCTGACTGCTGGTGGAGGAAGGGTAGGGTGAGCAAACTTTCCAAGTGAGGGTTACTTCTTTTGTTGATAAGGATCTCCAGTGAAGCCTATAAAATCTACCTCTGATGAACCAGTTGTTTGACCCATACCACCGGATAGAAAAGTGTGCATGAGAGGGGATACTCAGGAGCTTGTCAGAGTGCAGAGAAAAGTCCAGCTACCTCAGAGGCCTGTTATGGGTCACGGCTCTCTCAGGTCACAGTCCTTTCCACTGCATGGAGGAACGAAGAGGCCAGGGGAGCTGACTGGCCTCAGCTTGCTCTTCTATTGGGTGTGCATTTTGGAAAGTATCCAAATGGGATTGATGCAGACTCCCTGAGGAATCTGACAAATGGCTCTTTAGGGAGGAAGGAGTCCAAAGCAATGACTTTTCTTCCCCCTGGTACCTTGGGAGCAAGGGTTGAATTACTTTTCTGACTTGATTCACAGCTCAGGAGAAGCTGAGTAAAGGACTCTGTCTAAAGTTTATTTGATGTCCTTACAGCCACGGAAAGACTGTAAGGTATGACCTAGAGCCAGAGATTCACCCTCTTCTCATTGAAGTGCACATCTGTCATTAAAGAGGGCATGGCACAGGGTCCACTTAGAGTTGGAAGTGTCCTGTCCTGTCTGTCAAAGCCTGTGGCACCCTCTGTGGCCAGCTCATAGGCATTTTATATGTCATATACAGGCTCCCTTTTCTCATTCTGTTCTTTAAGAAAAACTCATATGTCCAGCTCTTCACACTGAAGGAATGTTTCTGTGCTCCGAAAAGCAGAGAACTTACAGCCCTATTCTCTAACACATCATAACCCAGGCCAGAAGCACCTGTCACAGTGCAAGAGACAAACTGCTGGTGTTTCATAAACAATCTGAGGCTGCTGCACACTGAAGTTATCAGAGGAGAAATCCAAGTCCCTGGGCAAAAGACTGAGCATGAGCAGAGGTCTGTGACCACAGTCAGGAGATCTGGCTTCAAACTGTAACTTTGCTGTGAGGAAACAGTAACCCCTTGTGTCTTTCAGCTTTGATTTCCACAAGGTGATATTATTCTAGATGTTACAGATTTTCTAGGAAGACAGAAAAGGAATTTATCTTGCAAAAAACCAATTATAAACTGAAAAATCCGTTTATAAACTTTTTATTATTCACTTTTTTTCATAGTCTTTATTTGGTACTCTGCTGGTACTGGATTAATCATGGTATTTAGTTTTCTTTGCTGTGCTTTATGATGCTTTGCTGTTTTGGAGCCTTGTAAAACCAGGAAGGGACCACGCCTTCGAGGGTTAGCTGATTGCTTATTGGAGCACTTTGATACGCAAATTTGCCTAGAGCCTGAATTGATGTAGGACCCCTTGGAGGAAGCATGTCATCTTCTGTAGGTGAGGTGTTTCTTTAAAGCTCCTTCCACCCCAAAAGTTTAATGTTTAGTCAAGATTGAGACTTATTGTTGTGGGTCCCCTGTCAAGTTTTCTCTAGCTCTAAGAAACTATAGTAAATAATTCCTAGGGGGCCATCTCATGTGTATGCGTGTGCGCACGCATGCATGTGGCTGGGTGGCAGGGAGATATTTGAGAAAGACAGATTAGATTTGGACAGATCCAGAATATTAGATCCTGTGGACTACCCCTTGTCTGTGTAAAAGGAAAGCATTTACCATACTTTTAGACTGAAGGGGGAGGGGGTTCATTCCTCTCCCTAGAGTCAGGGCTGATTAGAAAACTGTCCACCCACCAAGTAAGGATGGTAAGGTACAATAATATGGCCTTTTGGTTTTGCATTTGGGCCCTGAGCCTTTTGATGGAAGAATCAGCTTCAGTGATATATAATTCAGCTTCCTGTATCTGGCCCTGGAGGCTGCCAGGGTACTTTATATAACGATTTTACTCATGAGGGAAAAATTAATTGCCTCTTCCTCACCAGTTGCCAAGTGCTACAGCTTCATTGGAAAAAGCCAGAATTCCCCTTAGGAGACCCAATTTTCAAGTTAATATACAGTAATGCTGTACATGGCTTTATTAATCTGGAGGCAGGGTGGATCTGGAAGTAGGAATCAGCAGGCTGGAGAATTGGCTCTTGTCTGGTCTGTCTGTGACCTACTGCATAATACAAGAAGTGCACTTCGCCTCTCTGCTCATGTTCTCTCCTCAGATATGAAACTGGAATAATCATATATAGCTCTTGGGCACACACAATAAAATCAAGTGAGACAATATCTCTGGGGAGAGTTTAATTCATTGGAGAGAATTGGCATAACACACACACACACACACACACACACACACTTTGTATGTACATAATCAGTCTAACAAAAGGGAAAAGTATACTCAAAAATATGCAATTCTACTCCATCCACTATTCTTAGGATCAAAGCCACATTTCCTCCAATAGAGCTGCTGTGAAAGTTACTATTAATGTTCCTGATGGCTTGCAATTGGTGAAGGATCTTGTGTTTCCTGTAGCTAGTACACAAGAACCCTATTCATTCCATGGGAATGACCCCATGTGGGGCTCTGTGAAGACCTCATACATGCTTTCAAATGGACTCTGTCAAATCCCTGTTGTGTATTCTCTTCCCTGCTAATCGTTGTGGTGTTTAATTGTGAAAGCCATGTGTGTCTCGAGGGAAATTGAACCCATATGTTTCTGAATCATTTGCACTGAGCTCACCAAATTGTTGTTTTATAAGACCTGTTTGCTGTCCAGGAAGAATCCCCCAGTGCCTCTTCATACACCGTTCTGTACTTTTCAACATCTTTAAGACAGGAAGCTATACTTGGCCTGACAAAAGCCACTATCCATCCTACAACCATCACCTCCTCTGCTGCCATAACTTTTCTAGTTATGAAAGTTAGCCTTCTTGAATGGGAGCCAGACAAGAAAATACCTTATGGAAGGCCTTCCCAAAGTATCTTACACAGGAACTTCACCGGAAAGATTGAATTAAAATTAAGCAAATCTTTCATTGATTTTACAAGGCCTTAAATAAGAAGATATATAAAGATGCAAAGTTTTCCTAGATTCACTCTTTTATCAAATATTTAGGAGCACCTCCTGTGTACCAAGTCATA
Organism: Dasyprocta punctata; assembly: GCA_004363535.1. Lineage (NCBI taxonomy): Eukaryota > Metazoa > Chordata > Mammalia > Rodentia > Dasyproctidae > Dasyprocta > Dasyprocta punctata. The sequence goes on along the minus strand of RJWM01032266.1, from coordinate 3,108 downwards.
CTTTTTAGTTTCTAGATGTATTGCCATGACAAGATAGCTTGCTTTCATGAAGTGTATATTCTATAGGGGATTTCCTAAAAATATTTTTATCATAGAGACCTGCATTTTCCAATCACTTTCTGGGAAATACTAGTTTATAGAAGTAGAAGATATAAACTCCACTGATCTGAGTACCTGAGCATGTACTCATAGGGCAGGGTGGCAATGGGTGGAATTAGGGCTTTTGATTTTAGCCAGCAGAGTAACTTTCAAGAAGAAATAACCATGAGACTGGGAATGTAGCTCACTGGCTCAGTGCCTGCCTGGCAAGCATGAAGTCCTGAGTGCTGAGTTCGATTCCTGGTACTACAACAACACTCCAGAAATAACCAGATGAGAAAGAGAGAGAGAAACGTTCCAAAATAAAAAGAAGTGATAATGTCATTCTATTGGTAAATTTGTTTTTGCAACATGACAAATAAAAATAGTTCAGTGCTTCAAAAACTGGCACGACAGGAGACAGAGAAACGGGAAAACACTATGAGTAGGTTCAGCCCCAGAAGGGACCATTTTAAGAACACATGATCAGGAAGGAGGTAAATTGCCTTCTGGGAGAAACAGAACAGGGTATTATTCTTTTGGTCACTCTTTGTTATGGTTTTGCTGTTTCCTCATATGGAAATTAAGAGTATTACTAGGATCTATGTAGCTGTGCAGATACACAAAGTATGTATCATAGAGGATGTTTTGTTTAACTTTGTTATATTGTGTTGTGTTTCTTTGAGACAGAGCCTTGTTATGCAGTCCAGATTGGCCTCAAATTTGTGATCCTCTTTCCTTAGCCTCTCAAGTGCTGTGATTACTGGATGAGAGGATATCTTTTTGTTTATTTGTTTATTTTTCTGTACAGAATCATTTCCATTCAGGAACTGCTTCTCCACTATGTGGCCTTGTTGTGTCACTAAAGACCTGGGAAGTTCAGGGTCCACTGTTTCCCTGGTGCCAGTAATTGGTTGTAAGGACGGCAAGCCAGGTACAAGTTTGTCCAAACAGAGCAGTTCAGAAAGCTGCTTTTCTCCTTTGGCTAAATTCAAGGACCAAGTGACCTAAAGTGACTGATGTCAATCTCTGCAAGAACCAGGGAATAATTTAACCTTAGAATTCAGTCTTGCTTAAAGCCAGCACCGCTGCTGGACTTCTTAGTTATCACTGCCAAGCAATTATCTTGGTACTTCAACCATAAAAACCCTGACAAAGTATTATTTAATTAGTTTTCTGTGTGCATATAATTCAGTTCATAGGTTGGGCAAATTCTGTTTTCTGGTTTTTAATTTTTAAAATTTTTTTTAATGTAGTTCCAGGTGGAGCACTCCTTGGTAGTTGCTGAAGTTAGTTACCTGAGATGAGATGGAACCAGAGCCCAGAGTGGGGAGATCTGGAAAGTGGCAGTGCTTCCAGAATCTGCTCTGAATAAACTGCCCCTATTTGAGAATTTAATTACACAGCTGCGGGGATCTCAATCTCCTGAATTGATTAAAAACGTCTACCATTCATGGTCATGTTTTTTGTATTTTTTATTAGTATATTCATGTGATACATAATGAGTAAACACATGTGGTGAGTTTACACACAAGCATATTACCTTGTAGTCCTTTTTAACTGCCCTTCCCCTCTCCTTCCTTTCCTAGATCCCCTCCCCATCTGTGGTTTATCATTTGTCCATTGTTTTTCTTAAATAAATTATTTATAAGGTAGCTTTCTCATATGAGAGAAATCATATGATATTTGACCTTTTGTGTCCAATTTATTTCACTTAGCATTTTAGTGTCTAAATGCATCCATTTTCCTACAATGATTCAAATTTATGGCTGAGTAGTACTCCATTGTGTATAAATACCACATTTCTTGATCCATTCATTTGTTAATGGACATATAGGTCACTTTCAAGATTTAGCAATTTAGCTGTTTTAATCATGGGTATGCACATATCAGTGTAATATTATATCTTTAAATTTTTCAGAAAGATACCCAGAAAACATGTAGCTAGGTCAAATGGAATTTTTCTTTTTAGCTTTTTGAGGTATCTCCATACTTATTTCCATAGTGACTGTACTAATTTATATTCCCACCAACAAGGTGAAAATTTCTTTTTTCCCCACTGCCTTACCAGTATTGGTTGTTTTTTGAGTTCTTGATGATACCCATTCTTTCTGAAATAAGAAGCAATCTCAGTGTTGTTTTGATTTGATTTCTCTAATGGCCAGCAATGGAGAATGTGTTTTTCATATTTATTGGGCATTTGCCCTTCTTCTTCTGAAAAGTTTCTATTCATTTTGATTCTTCATTTCTATTGGGGTGAGAGGTCTGTTTTTTTGAGTGCTTTATATTCAAGACACTACTTAGTTGTCTGAGGAGTAGCTGGCATGATCGTTTTGATTTTGGGGAAGAGCCAGAAGTTGCACAGTGCCAGCTCTGGTGAATAAGGAAGATGAGGACATACTGTAATATATTTACGAGCTTGCCTTTTTTTTTTTTTTTTTTGGAAGGCACTTGCAACAGATGTCAGTGACTTTTTAATCATACCTTGTAAAGACACTGAGGACAGAACTTCTAGAATTGCTTCCGAAAGTGGCAAGAACAATGGGATAAGTGTGCTCGAAGTGAGAGGGACATTTTGACTGAATTAAAGGCAGTGTGTCTTTTACTGGAATAAATTTCTAAATTTAAACACTCACCCTATACTTTGATCACTCTTGGTACTGGGAAATATTAATGAACTAGTGCATAGAAAAATTATCTATTTAACTATCCAAGTACAGAATCTTCACTATGCTAAAATACAGTAGTACTTTCTGCTGATTATTAAAACTAAGACACCTTTAAATCAGCAGGCAAATCCAAATAAGAGTTTTTAGTGTTAGTAACCTACAACGGACTGATGCCAGGAAAGAGGAATCCTGTCCACTAGAAAGTTGAGTTAATGCTCTAGAACAGTGGTGGGGAACATGCAGCATGTATTTGTATCATCAAAAGCTCTAAAATTATTTTGCCTTCAATTTTTCAAAAGATTTTCACATACTTCTCTTTAATTTTGACTTCTGATTTCACCCTATCTTGGGATCTTTGAAT
>RJWM01032265.1:0-21620 GCA_004363535.1 Dasyprocta punctata | reverse complement strand
AATTGATGAATCTTACATGTCTATATCTGTCAATATCCCCAACCCCTAGGAAGGTAATGATATGCAATATTGTAACTACTGCCAAACTTCAACCACCTCAGTGTGTAAACCTACAATGTTACCGTATCAGATCTGTTGTTGTTGTTTGTCTTTTTTGACTTTTATTTCTAGCTTCTGTATCTATTTTCTCTTAAATAAATTAAAAAAAATAAAAAAAAGAAAAGTAAATAAAGAGAAAAGTTCTGAAATAAATACAAACTTTGCCTCTCAGTGAACTAGAAAAAGCAGATCAAAGTCACCAAAAGAAAGAAAGTAGTAAAGACAGAGCACATACAAATCAAATAAAAAGTAAAAAGATACAAAATTTAACAAAACTAAAAAAAATTTTTGAAAAAAATAAAGCAACAATCCATTAGCTTTACTAAGAGAAAAAGAAGATTCAAAATTGAGAATGAAAAAAGAGACATTGCAATGGATGCCTCAGAATTAAAGGATTATAAGAAATTATACACCAACAAATTCAGTATCTTAGAGCAGTGCTAGTGAACCTTTTAGAGACTGAGTGCCAAACAGCAATCCAAAACCCACATATTAATCGCAAAGTCCCGACACAGCAATTAAACCTGAACACTGAGGTTATAGTTTAGAAAAAAACCAACTGTTATCCAATGTTGGGTTGCTGGAGTGACTTGGCTTACATGTACACAGAGAAAACTCTGTATGCCCATTATGGCATGTGTGCCAAAGGTCTGCACCACTGGCATAGATAAACTGGGTAAATTTCTAGAACATGTACACAAAGAAAACTATGTTTGCCCATTATGGCATATGTACCATAGGTCTGCACCACTGGCATAGATAAACTGGGTAAATTTCTAGAAACATGCACCTTACAAAGACTGGATCAGAAAGAAATAGAAAGCCTGGGGAGAATAACAACAAATAAGGGATTGAGCAAGTAATTAAAAACATTCCAACAAAGAAAAGTTCGGGACCATGTGGCTTCATAGCTAAATTCTAACAAACATTCAAGGGAGAAATAATACAAATTCTCCTTAAACACCTCAAGTAAACAGAAAAACTACTTCAAAACTCATGTTTTGAGGCCTCTATCACTCTGGTATGAAAGCCAGACAAATACTCCACAAGAAAAATGCAAGCCAATATCACTGGTGAACATAGAAATAAAAATTCTCAACAAAAGACTAGCAAACCAAATTCAGTGGCTCATCAAAAAGATTATACTATACATTATGATCAAATGAGTTTTACCCCTGTGATATGTTTGGTTTAATATATGCAGTCATTCAATGTGATACACTGTATGAACAAAACTAATAAAAAGCATTGACAAAATAACATTTTTCATGATAAAATGTCTCAACAAAATAGGTAGAAGGAATATTTCTCAACATAGTAAAGTCTATGAAAATACAGCTAATGTTATAATCAATGGGGGAAATACATGAAAAACTTTCTTCTAAAAGTTAGTATGGACTCCTGCTTTGTGAGTTCTAGCAATCATATGAAAACTACAAAAACAAGAAATAAAGTGTAAATAAAGTGAAAAGGTGGAAAAGAAATTTTCTCTGCATATGACATAATCCTATGTGTAGAAAATCCTATAGACTTCACAAAAGCTTTTAGTACTAAAATATGACTTCAGTAAAGTTGAAATGTACAAAATCAATATATCAAAATCATTTGCACTTGTTTGCACCAAGAATGGTTTATATAAATGAAAACAATTTCATTTATGGCAATATAAAGAATAATAAAATATATAGGAATAAATTCAACCAAGTTAATATTGGACAAGGAGATTTATTATGTTCCAGATTGTGCATGCTCAAGAGTGTAAGTAAATGAGAGGAATTGCAATGGTGAGAAAAGATATTTCATAGAACTGCTTTACTCATGTTTCTAAACAAATAAGCAAGTGTATAAGAAAAACAAGCAACGTGAAAGGAAGGAATAAAATCATTATCTAAAGTTGCTATAATTAACAATTTTAAATGTTCACATTTTCAACCATAAAATTCTGAAACATTCAAAAAATCTCAGGAAAAGATGAAAGCATGTGACAAAATAAAACATCAGAGAAGTAGTACAAAGTTTCCTTGAGGGGCCTAGATGTTATATTTGAGAGAGAAGGTCTTCAGAGAAGCTAAGCATGTTTAATAAATTTAAAAAATTATTTTTTTAAGAATTAAAGGAGGTTGTTATGACAGTGTGTGTGTGTGAGACCAGATAGAAAAATTAAGGCCTAATTGGCCTCTTCTGTGAGCACTAGGGAGGAAGGCAGTGTAAGTGCACGCTGACATGCTTCAGGGAAAGTTAACACAGCTATTCTTTACCCATACATGTACCATGGACGGTGGGAGGCAGATGAACCCTGTTTTACTCTAATTGCTTCTACCTGTGTCTGAGTGAATAAAAGTGGAGTGCACTAGTTGTTTGGGGCTCTTCATCAAATGGAGACAAATCCCCATGGCCCCCACATTTTAACCTAACTGTGTGTCTGTTTGTGTTTCATCCTTGTCATCCATCAGTCAGGTACAAATCTTGAAGGATGGCTCCTACAAGCGTGTCACCAAATATACCAATTTAATAAAGCAACAGACATTATTAAACAGAGCCTTATGGAAATTCAGGAGTTGAAAAGTATAGGAACCAAAATGAAAAACTGATGAGATAAGTTGAATAATAGAGTTAAGGTGGGAAAGAAAAGTATTTGAAGTTGTAGAGAGAATAACAGTAAGCACTCTGAAGAATAGTAAAGAAAATGAATGAAGAGTTTTGGAAGAACGTGAGGCAGAAGCACACTAGCAATTCCTCCAGGGGAGTATCAGAAGAACAAGAGGAGAAAGAAGAAGAAGCAGAAAAACATTTTAAGCAGCAATTTCTGAAAAGGTCTCAAATTTAATGAGAAACACTAATCTGTGCATCCAAAAGCTCCAGGTAGGATAAACAAAGGAATTCCCATCTAGATATATCATAGTCAAAAGACAGAAAGAAAAAGGCAAAAAGGGTCTTGAGAGTACCAGAAAAAAGTAAAAGGTACAGCATGTATAAGAAAACCACAGTAAGATTGGTAAGTAATTTCTTATAACAAACAACGTAGTTCAGAAGAAAATGTGATGATGTATTCAAAGCAATAAACTCAAGACAGAAGGCAAAACAAATGCAACCACACCCTAAGTATAAACATTAGGGATTAGGTATGGATCATTTTGAGAAGCCAGGAATTACCATCCCAATTCCCTACAGAGTCACTGATCTGTAAGAATGCTCACTTACTACGTGACTCGCTTCCCTGTTTGTCCCTGATTTGGTCAATTTTACCTAAACAATTAATATTATTGGATGACCACAGTTCTGTCCCACCTCAAACCCATCTGCCTTGTGAGTTCCCAGTTTCCCCCATCATGGTTTTACTCTATAAAAGTCTCTAGAAAACACAGAGTCTTTGGCAACCCACTCGGGCCCCCTTCTGTCTCTCTCTCAGAAAGAAGCTTTCTTTCTCTCAATAAATATTTCTGTTCTTAAATTTTTTTAAATCAAAAAAAAATCAAAGCAATAAAAAGGGAAAACAACCAAGAATTTTATATCTAGCAAAATTATTTTTTAATAATGAAAGGAAAATAAAGATATTCACAGGTAATAAAAACTGAGAGATTTATTATTAACTACACTAAATTTACAAGAAATGCTAATTGAGGTGCATGAGGTTGAATAAATCTGACCCCATATAGTATTTCTGCAAAAATCAACAAAAAGTACAAATAAATGCAATTATGCAGGTAGTTACAAAAGACAGTAAGTGAGCACATTTATTTTCCTTTGTGTACACACACACAACTGTATTAGGCCTATCATACAGAGAAATTCAATATATTTGGAAAAAAAAAAACACTAAGAGCCGGGAGTGGTGTCTCACGCCTTTAATCCCAGCACTCGGGAGGCTGAGGTAGGTGGAGCATTGTGAGTTTGAGGCCGGCTTGGGCTACAACGCGAGTGCAAGGCCGGCCTGAGCTACATAGTGCAACCCTGCCTCAAAAAACTAGGGCCGGGAGTTTGGCTCAGCGGCTTAAGCGCCTGCCCTGGCAGGTGCGAGGTTGTGAGTTTGATCCCCGGTGCGGCACAAAAAAGCAAATAAACAAAACAAAACAAAACAAGAAACACTAGAGGGGCAGATGGAACACAGGCTTATCGAAGTAATGAAATGATGTCACATTATAACATCATTTTATAGAAACATAGGAAGAGAACTATAAAAAGATAAATAAAATTAATAAAGTAAACTTTGCAAATATGCAGTAGGTTTTCTTGCATCTCTGTTTCTGGAAACCACATACAATGATATAAAATGACAAATATATGTTATTTGTTGCATAATGCAGTACACATAAATGTAACACAGATTATTTTTGCCTTACAGTGAAATCTTGATAAATGCACTGTAAAAAAATATCATTTTTAAGTAAAAATTCATTTAATATACCCATCTACTGAACATCATAGCTTAGCTACACAGTACACTGAGTAGAGTATAGATTATTCTCTTCATAATTGTGTGGTTGCTAGTGCACTGATGCTGGCCAGCATCACAAGAGAGGATAAGACTAATATTGCTAGCCCAGGAAAAGATCAAAAATCAAAAACTGAAGTACAATTTCTACTGAAGGCATACCACTTTCACAACATGGTACAGTTGAAATATCAGAAGTCAAACCATCAAAATTCAGACTTATCTATATATATAAGAATAATACCACAAAAACAGGGAAGAGGAAAAGTGCTCTATGTGTAGGTTTGGAGTTTCTATATTGCACTATTTTATGTGTCAATTTGATTGAACTAGATGGAGTTCAGATTGCTGGTAAAACATTTCTGGTACGTTAGAGAAATTTTTTCTGGAACAGAGTAGCATTTGAATTGGTAGATCTCTCTCACCAATGTAGGTAGGCATCATCCAATTCACTGGGGCCCAAAAAGATTAAAAAACTGGTAGAAGAGGAAATTGGTCCCTCTTCTTAAGCTGGGAAGTCCATCTTTTCCAGTATTTGGATGCTGGAACTTCTGGTACTCGAGCCTTGGGATTCAAATAAGAAATTTAAACATCAGCCTCCAAGTCTCATGCTGGGACTTACACTACTAGCTCTGATGGTTCTAATAATTTTGGGCTTGGAATACAACTACATTACTGGCTGCTTGTAGGCCTTTTGTTTATCAACAGCAAATTAGCATCCAAAATCATGTGAACCAATGCTTCATAACTTCTTCCTCATTTCTCCCTCTTCCTTCCTCCTCCTCTTCTTCTCCCATTCCTTCTGTATACCTGATTGGCCTTATCTTTCTGGAGAATCCTAATCACAAGTGAAATTTGAAGCAATCTGTAAGTTAAGATGTGTGCTGTTAGCTTAAAATTAATGGCTAAGAAAATGTCGCAAAATATAGTTAAAAATTATCATAGGAATTAAACTGCTACACCAGAAAATATGTATATGAGACATACACAAAAACACAAAGCAAATGGCAGACACAAGCATAAACAATTCAGTAACAACATTAAATGTGAATATATTAAACTAACCAACAGAACATATAAACAATAAGACTGCACAAACTACAAATAAATATATGCTATTTGAGATATACCTCAGATTCAAAGGCACAAAGACATTGAAATAGCAGAATGGAAAAATACACTATGGAAGTGTAAATCATAAGAGGTTTGGGGTACTCATAATACTTACAGAAAAAATAGATTTTCTGAAAAATATTTAGAAATAGCAAAATTTTATATTGGTAAAATTACCAAAGTGAGGAAAGTTTACAATTATACACATACAAATACTTAGCAGAGTACCTAAATACATGAAGTAAACCTTCCAGGACTAGAGGGTAAATAGTAAAAATAATACTTAAAGTCTATAATACTCCACTTTCACTAATGTGTAGTAAAACTAGGAAGATCGACAAGTATAAAGAAAAATTTAAACACAGTATAAAAATGAGATATAATAGACATTTATAGAATTTTCTACCCCACAAAATGGATTATTCATTCTTCTTAAGTGCACATGAAACATTCTTTGGGATAGACCATTTGTTAGACCACAAAAGAAATTTCAGTAAATTTAACAAGATTGAAATTGAGCAAAATCAGACTGGTATGTAAGTAGATATCAATAACAGAAGAAAAATTTTGGAATTTCACAAATATGAAGACATTAAATTATACTCAACTAAGTAAACCATAAGTCAAAGGAGATATCACAATGGCGATACACAAATACTTGAAAGGTAATAATAAAAACAAAAACAATTGAAAATTGATAAGATTTGAAAAGGTATTTTTCTAAAAATGTTATACAAATGACTGGGTAATAAGCACATGAAAAAGATGCTCACTATCATTTTTTATCAGTGAAATACAAGTTAAAACCACCATAAGATACCAGTTCACACACCATAATTTAGCTAAAATAGAAAAGATATGTGATGTTTCAGTCGGTATGTTACCAGAACCATCATATACTGCTGATGGGGTTATAAAAATGCACCCACTGCAGAAGATATTTTGGCAGTCCCCAAAATATTAAACATCAAGTTATCTTTAAATCCATCAATCCCTTCTTAAATATTCATGCAAGAGAACTGAAAATATGTTCATAAAAATCTGAATATAAATATTCATAGAGGCATTATTCATAATAGCTCAAAGTAGAAACAACCAAAATGCCTATCAAGTGAAAGTAAGAAAAAATGTATGATATCAACATGGCAAAATATTATTCAGCTATAAAAGGAATGAAGTATTGTGAAGTATAGTACTGATTCATATCACGGTTGGAACTTGAAAACATGATGCAGAGTGGAAGAAGTCAATCACAGAAGATCACACATTGTATGATTTGTTTCACATGAATCACACAGGTAGGCAATTCTATAGAGACAGAAAGCAGGTTAGTGGTAGAAAATAACTGAAAATTGATATAGGATTGTATTTTGAAAGAGATGTAAATGTTCAAACTTAGATTGTGTTAATGCTTATACACATCTCTGTGAATATACAGTACTAACAAGTGGTGAATTTCATAAAGTACCGATTTTTAAATGATAAATTTTTGTGTTATGCTTATAAGATCTCAATAAAGTTATTGAATAGATAATAATGATGTCTCCTGATTCATGAATGCTGCTTTTTTATCTAATCAAATCAAAGGGATATCAATACCTTTAACACTGTTGCACCTAGGTTTTATTCACATGGACGATAATGTAGTTTTTGTTTACAGTAAAATAGAAAGCTATCTATTGCTTTTTATCTTGAAACATCTTGTTTGAATTAATTATAAACTCACAAGATTTTGTAATGGTAGCTTGTTTTAAAGCATAGGCACTGAAAGGCCAAAAGGGCAGTTTTCAAAGAAAGTTGTCCTTCTGGTCTGAGTTAGATACAAATTGTGCCGACGAAATGGACTGCGTGGATATAAGGGTAATATGTTATTAAAAATGCTTTTGGAATAAAACAAAGAATTTTGAACTGGGATGTTGTCTTTATAAATGTGTTTTCCTCTTTTTTTAAGTAAGAGAGAAATTCAACCCTATGTGTTTCATGCCTAGAGGACTAAGTTTCTTATATGAGCTAAGAAATTATTGGAAAAAGGAGCTATGAGTGTGAAATAACTTGATGCTGACTGAGCTACTAATGAGTGTCTTCCTCATTTAACTTAGTCCTTACCCTGCTGTGGATCATTAGACCCTCTGCTTATCCCTCAACCTCCCACCTTCACTCACACACACTTGCACATAGTCTCATATATGTGACCAGAACTTTATCTTGCTCAGGCTCATCTAATAGCTTAATTTCATTTGCAATAAATTTTCCAGGAAGAGAGAAGAAGGAAAGATGAATGGTACAGAGGTGGAAAACAGAATTTATATAATTATAAATTTCTCATTTGGTATTTTTTTTCTTGAATGTTCTCATCAAACTCTGAAGTTATTGTAGAGGAATCAACAACTGTAATATTGTGCTTTTTATCATAACTTCATTACAGTCTTGCGATATTTAAGTTAGTAGTCAATTTTGATATTTGGTGCTCATTTATATCAAGTACCAGTGCATCAGTTGAGATGATCATGTGATTTTATCCTTACTTTTGTTATATGGTATATTCTATTTATTGATTTATTTGAATCATTCTTGTATCTCTAGAATGAAGCCAACTTGGTCATGACATATGATCTTTTTAATGACTTGTTACATTCTGTTTACAAGTACCTTGCTGAGGATTTTTGCATCCATGTTCATTAAGGAAATCAGTCTGCAGTTTTTTTTTTAATTGAGTCCTTTTTGAATTTTGGCATCAGAGTAATGTTCATTTCAAGGGATGAGTTTGTCAGCGTTTCTTCTCTTTCAACTTCGTGGAAGAGTTTGAGGAGTATTGGCATTAGAACTTTTCTGAAGTTCTGATAAAATTCAACAGTGAATCCATTGGGTCCTGGGATTTTCTAAGTTCGTAGGTGCAATGGTTTATACCTAGATGTTCTCATAATGCCTCTTGTGCTTGTAAATCAGGCTTTTGAGAGGAGATATAAAGGAGATAGGATCATGGGGGTGTGATACTCATAGATCACTGATGAATGTGACTTGGAAGGTGAAGCCTGGTTGGAGGAGGTGGATCACTAGGAGTATGTCCTAGAAGGATGTATCTTCTTCCCTCCTCTCTGGATGATCTCTCTATTTCTTATCTGCCATGCCACAAGCTGTTTCTCTCCTGCCATGACCCTCTGCCGTGTTGCCCTGTCTTGGAGCCAGTTGACTATGGACTAAAACTTGCACAAACTGTGAGTCAATAAAAAACCTTTCCTCCTTAAAATTAGAGGTGTTGAGCATTGTGTCTCAGTGACAAGAAACATAATAAAGACAGCAGAGCTTTTATTGCTGTCTGTATTTTATTGCCTGTTATTGATTTGTTCAGGATTTTTGTATGTTCTTTGTTCAGATTTGTAATTCATATGTCTAGGAATTTGTCATTTTATTTTACATTCTCTAATTTATTGGAACATAAGTTTTAAATGTAGCTCCTTATAATCCTCTGGCTTTTGGTTTTGTCCATTGTGATTTTGCCTTTGTATTTTTAATAGCATTGATAAGAATCTTTTTTTCTTCTTTAGTAAGTTGGCTAAGGGTTTGCATCCATTCATATTTAAAACAAACCCTGATGAAAATAAGTATAGAAGGGCCTTACCTCAAACTGAAAAAGAAACAAAACATTTATGACAAACTTACTGCCATCATCATACTAAATAATTAAAAACCTGAAAGGATTTACACTAAAATCAGGAACAACAGAAAGTGATCTATTCTCACCATACTTGTTCAATATAGTTCTTGCAACTTTATTACTTAGTTGTAATTAAATTTAATTACAGCAATCTGGCAAGAAAAAAATAAAAGGGATTTGAATAGGAAAGAATTCAAATTATCTTTATTTGCAGAATACATTATCCTTTACACAGAAGATTCAAAAATCTCCAACAGAAGACACATAGAATTAATAAACAAATTCAGCAAATGGCAGGACACGAAATCAACAAACAAGACATCAATAACATTCCTGTACAGCAACAATGAACCCACCAAGAAGGAAATCAGAAAAACAATTCCATTCACAATAGCTTGAAAAACTAAACACTTAGGAACCCACCTAAGAAAAGAAGTGAAACACCTTTATAAAAAAAAACTATAGTTCTCTAAAAAAAAAGAGATTTAAGAGGACATTAGAAAATGGAAACAAAGAACCTGTTGCTGGATAGGTAGAAACATATTATAAAAATTATATATAGATTTAAAGCAATGCCAATTAACATACAACAACATTTTTCACAGAACTAGAAAAATCAGCCTTAAAATTTATGTGGGATCAGAAGAGCTCCAGAATAGCGAAAGCAATCCTGAGCCAGGGCAAAAAAGAGCAGGACATATTACAATCCCAGATTTGAAGTTGCACTCCATAGTTACAGTGATAGAAACAGTATGTGGTGTTACAAATAATAGGCATGTTGGCCAAATGGAATAGAACAGAGGATACTGAAACAGCTCCAGACTCCTTCCACCACCAGTCTTACAGTCAGAAAATTAACCAAAATTACGTGTTTAAAACTATTCAGTCAATACTTGTTGAAAGTGGTTCACAAACAAAAGAGCAAACATATAGCAATATGGAAGCATATTCAAATCTGTTGAGTTCAAAAGAAAAATGCTTTTTAAAGGAATTTATACGTATTAATAGATTAAATATTTTGTAAATAAATATATGTAAATCAAAAACATTTCTGACTAATGGCATTGGTAATCATGGACCATTTTCAACAGATTTTTAGATTATTTTCATGAATATTCTTTTGCTTTCAAAAAATTGAACTGAAAACAACATATCTCACTTTGTGGCTCCTTCCCTTCCCTTTTATAAAGTACATACAGATGCATGCATGTACACACAGACGCACACACACACACACATATGAGCACCCAGCACTCTTATCCTTTTTAAAATTTTTTTTTATTTAAGAGAAAAAAGACCCATAAAAGAGAAACAAAAAGCAAAAGAGACAAATGACAACAGCAAATCCACAACAGTAACATTATAGGTTTACAAAACAAGATGATAGGAACTTGACAATGGTTGCAATATTATGTATTATTACCTTCAACACGGTTGTTTACATTAACAGATATAGACATGTAAAATTGATCTAATCATATGAGTATAAACCATTCTTTCTCAATAACTAATACATTCAGCAGTATGTTTGTTTTAGTTATCTTACAAATACATATATACATATTTATATCTTTTCCCTTCTCTCTTCCCTCTATCCTCCTTTTCCCATCCAAATTACTTTTGCTCTTTGAGCTGTTTTCTACCTTTACATATTATTTATTGTAGATTTTGGATCATATATACTTTTTCAGTTTCTTACACTAGGGAGAAAATACGGTATTTATACACGTAGGTTTGATTTATCTCACTTAGGAGTATGGTCTCAAGTCATGTCCATTTACTTATAAAAGTCTCCATGCAATCTTTCTTGATAACTGAGTAGTACTCCATTGTATAAAAATACCACATCTTTTTTATCCATTCCTTGATCGATGGACACTTAGGTTGTTTCCAAGTTCTGGCTATTACAAATTGGATTGCTAGAAACATGGGTGCACAAATATCACTGTGGTATGATGTTTTCAGTTCTTCTGGGAAAATGCCCAGAAGTGGGATAGCTGGGTTGAATGGGATCTCTAATCCTAGCTTCTTGAGGAATCTCCACACTGATTTCCACAGTGGTTGCACCAGTCTACACTCCCAACAACAGTGGAGAAGAGTTCCTTTTTCCCCACAACCCCTCCAGCATTTGTTGTTGGTTGGTTTTTGAATCTTGGCCATTCTTTCTGGAGTGAGATGGCATCTCAGTGTTGTTTTAATTTGCAATTTGTGAATGAACATTGATGTTGAACATTTTTTCATGTATTTATTTGCCGTTTGTATTTCTTTCTCTGAGAAGTGTGTATTCATCTCATATGCCCAGTTTTGGATTGGGTCCTTGAATTTTAGGGGCCTGATTTCTTTTAAATCTTTATATGTTTTAGGTAGAAGTCCTTTGTCTGATGGACAATTGGCTAAGGTATTTTTCCAGTTCATGGGTTTTCTTTTCACTCTTGGAGATTTCCTTTGATATGCAAAAAATGTTAGTAAGATGAGATTCCAGTTGTTGACTCTGGGAAGTGTTTCCTGTGCAGTTTGATTTTTGTTCATGAACTCTCTGCCTACTCCTATGTCATCAAGATTTTTTCATACTTTGTCTTCCAGCAAGTTTAGTGTCTCTGTTTTAATAATCAGATCTTTGATCCATTTTGACTATTTTAGTGCACGGTAATAGGCATGGATCTAGTTTTAGTTTATGGCTTATAGAAAGCCAGTTTTTCCAGCACCATTTGTTAAAGAGGCTATCTTTCTTCCAATATACATGTTTGGCCCCTTTGTCAAAGATGAGGAGGCTGAGTGTGTTTGTAGTTGTGGCTGTATCTTCTAATCTATTCTATTGATCTTCATGTCTGTTTTGAATCCAGTGCCATGCTGGTTTTTATCACAGTAGCTTTGTAATATAGTTTCAAGTCAGGAATTGTGATGCCCCCTGCCTTCCCTTTGATTCCCAGAATTGCTTTTGCTATTCTAGGTCTCTTCACATTCCAGATGAATTGCAGGAATGCTTTCTCTAGTTCTGTGAGGCATGCAAGTGATATTTCGATTGGGAGTGCATTAAATCTGTATAACAATTTTGGGAGAATGACCATTTTCACAATTTTTGCTCTTCCTATGTGTGAACAGGAAATATCTTTTCATTTTCTGAAATCCTCTTCAATGTCCTTTTTCAGAGTAATGTAATTTTCACTGCATAGATCTTTCACTTCCTTTGTTAGTTTGATTCCTAAGTATTTCATTTTTTGGGGGTGCTATAGTGAAGGGTGTTGTTTCCCTTGTTTCTCTCTCAGTGAGTTTGTTGTTTGTATATCGGAATGGTATTGGTTTTTGAGTGTTGACCTTGTATCTAGTAACATTACTGAATTTGGTTATTACATCTAGAAGCCTTTCAATGGATTTTTGGGGATCTTCTATGTAGACCAGTACTCTTATCCTTAGATGAAGATGGAATTTCTATGGGATGGAAAATGCTGCCTATGTACTTGGTGGCTTTAATTGCCTGAATGCCCAAAATGTGTTTCTCTTGCCACTTGTCTTTCAAATCACAGACCAGATCTATTCAGATGTCACAAATGTGACAGCTATGTGATCTAGTTTCTCAGAAAAGAGAGAATATATTGAAATTATTTTAATAGAGTATGAAAGACATATGATAACATTTTCATTTTCAGATACACACTCAATAAAATACCAATAAAGTTGTTGTTATTCTCCCACTGCCCTCGCTGTGGTTTTCAGTAGTGGGAGTGGCTCTAGATGAGCTGCAGAGTTAGGCAGCACAGATTTAAGGCTCCTGTGTGCCCAGTCATGCTATGCCTGTATGTGTCTAGGATGCCACCAAGAAATCTAAGAAGTTTAACTCTGCTTAAGGGCCCATAAAGAAAGAGCCCAAGAGAAGATTAGTGAGATTGTGGGCTAAATCTCCTGCAAAAGTGAAAACAAACCCCAAAAAGGAAGAGGGACAGGATAAATCATGAGACAAATGTGCAAATGAAAAGGGAAAGTGAAAGGAGGTGAAAACAGGCCAGAGTGGCTAATCAAGAAACCAAAGAAAGAGCACTCGGGAGGCTGAGGTAGGCGGAGCGTTGTGAGTTCGAGGCCGGCTTGGGCTACAACGCGAGCGCAAGGCCGGCATGAGCTACATAGTGCGACCCTCCCTCAAAAAACCAGGACTGGGAGTTTGGCTCAGTGCCTTAAGCGCCTGCCCTGGCAGGCACGAGGTTGTGAGTTTAATCCCCGGTGCCGCAAAAAAAAAAAAAAAAAAAAAAAAAAAAAAAAAAAAAAAAAAAAAAAAAAAAAAAAAAAAAAAGAAACCAAAGAAAGATTCATCCATAGAAAATGGAGAAACTAACACCAAGGAAGAGTCTAGCCACTGATGAAGCAGAAGAAAACGAAGTCTGAATAATTATACAGTATGGTTTATCAGTGATTCCTATCTCCCTTCCTATACAATCTAGAAATATTTTATCAATTGTTTTAAAATGCAATATTTTAATTGCTCAAGAAATAGTTTTTGAAGGAGGTAATCCCACCTCATTCCACTTTTTAAGGGTAAATGATTGTCTTTAGAATTAAAATCATTCCTTATTTGTTTATCATTTGGTACAATAAGAATATAGTGGGATATTGAATTATGAAACTCTTTGACTATGTTTGGGTGTCAGTTTCACATTCTATAGATGTGTGGAATTACTTGTATATCCTACTGTAAAAGGCATACTATAACTGTTAATGCTGATTTGTGAACTTCATTGGATTAACAACTCC
Organism: Dasyprocta punctata; assembly: GCA_004363535.1. NCBI lineage: Eukaryota > Metazoa > Chordata > Mammalia > Rodentia > Dasyproctidae > Dasyprocta > Dasyprocta punctata. The sequence goes on along the minus strand of RJWM01032265.1, from coordinate 7,578 downwards.
TAGATTGGTAAAGAACACTTCTGGGTGTGTCTGGATGAGACATGGAGGCCTGTTTGGATCCTATATGTGGTCCCTTGTCAGTTTCTTTCCAGCACTATTCCCCTGCTCTGCTTCCCTAGCCACTAGGAACTAAACAGACTTGGCCATGATGTCTCTGCCTTGGAGGCAGGTGATTACCAACTGAAACCATGAACATATTAAATTTCTCTTTTAAATTGTGGATATAAGTATTGGGTATAAGATATGAGAAAGGTAATACACATACTGCATTGCAATTTGGTGCTATAGACACACATTTAATATATCTTGAATATTTTAAGCTACTTCTAGTATCATGTTGGTTTTTTTTAGTAGAATTGTTTCTTAAAGAACACTTCCTTGATCATTGCTCTGTCAGAATTATGTATGTACTGTAACATCTTTTGTCACAGTATTCCATTTTCCTAAAATTTTGGCAATGTACTGTGAAAGAATGAAAATTTCACTGTTTCGTGTATATGAAAACAAAATTGTGAAATGGTGAGAGTTAAGTAACAACTTAACAGCATTTGAAAGTATTGGTACTTGATAGCCTCTTAAGGAAAATTTGCCTCCAAGTTTGAATCTTGAAAGTCACTGGAATAAGTTTTTAAAAACAAGCACAATACATGGCTTTTTCAATTTTCCATATGGACATTAAAATAATGTGCAAAGCATAATGTCTGTGTACAGGTCCTTAACATAATCAATAAAATCTCAGTTATGAAAAAAATGGAGATTGAATCATTTGTACTGACTTAGAAAGGTGTTACGTAATACAGAAAAAAGAAAATTGTGGAATGGCATAGGACAGTGGTGGCAACCTATGGCATGCATGCTATAGCGGGCTGTTCATACCACTGAAAGCTCTAAAAGATGTGCCAAAATTGACTTAAGGTAATGATCCCATTTATCGGGAAAAAAAGTGAAAATTAGAATCTGATTTAGTTACATAGTCACATTCTCTGGTCTTTAATTAGATGTTGTAGAAAGTTCTTTGTGCCCATGGAGGCTAATAGGTGCACGTTAATAGTACGGCTCACTGTCATAAGTCTATCTTCTCCGTCTCAATCTATACAGGGATGGTCCTCTGATTTTAATGTTTATTTCTATTTTCTTTCTTTTTAAGAGAAGTTGAGAGAAACAGAGAGAGCAAGTTTAAGTTTGTATTGTAATACAGAGCCCAAATTTCAAGTCCAGGAAGGTGTGATGGGATGACCTGTGGAGGTAGACAGACCAAGACTCCTATTTTGGTTCTCCCATTTCCAGCTATGTGAGCTACAGCATGCATCCAACAGTGGCTCATTTCGCAACCTTCGTCAACAGTATGATTTGTCATTATTTTCTTATTTGTCAGTTGGGTTAAATGATGGGTAGATGAGGGCTTCGAGATAGGAATCTATTTACTGTGTATTTTTGCATTTAGTTGATTATTCAGCAACAGCCTGGCTATCTTTTTACATATTCATTGGATTTTGTTTTGCCCTTCCATACCAATTCATGACATCTTTTGCAAAAAAATTCATGTGCTGCCAACATTTTGAAATTCTTGTATTTCTATAGTATATTTTAATATATGATAGGTTTGACTTGCCCTTATGACATTTTTACTGCAGAATATTTATAGTTATTATTCTGTGTTCATTTTTCCAGATGGAGGACAGTGATACTACACATTATTTTATCTACCTTTTAAGTACTCATTAATATTTTCAGGTCAGTCAGGAGACTGACTATTCATATCACAGCATGAAAACTCCATTAATGTTCTCTTTAGTGAAACTGGAAAAATTATAAAGAAAAGAAAAATCACTGAAAAATTGTCATAACATCAAACAACAGGTGAAGATAGGAGAGGAGAAAGAAAGAAGAAAAATATTCTGTGAAATAATTGCTAAAAATGTCTGATAGGTAATGAAAATCAAGCTAAAAAATTCTCAATCAAGAACCCTTTATCCAAAAGAGCTATGGTTTAAAATTGATGCGAAATGAAGACTTTTCCAGATAAACAAACACCAGGAGAATTTGTTCTTAGTGCAGTATACCTGCCATGTAAAAAGTATTACACTTGATCTCAGTTAAGATACTGAGAAGTAGTAATAAGAGGTATTAAGGGAAACTCCTCAGGCTGAACAAGATGACAAGTCAAATCCACAAAAATTTGATTCATAAAGATCACAGATTAAAGTATTTATATAATTACTATTAATTATATAATTACTATTAATCCGTATTTTCTTCTCTGGTTTAAAGAGTAATTATATAAAATAAAATTATAGAATGTATTGTTGGGCCTAAACATATATACAGAAATATAGTATATATGAAATGTATTTGCCAACAACAAGATCCAAGTAGAGGGTAGTAGAGTCATAATGAGATAAGGAAATTATGAGAATTAGTGAAGTAATAATTATAAAAACATATTGTTGGGTTTGTGACATTAATAAGTGTAATATATAAAATAATAACACTACAGAGCAAGTAGGTAAAAAGTAAAGCTATTTAGCAGTAACATTTATTTTTTACATTATAAACAATAAAATTTTGTAACAAAATAAGAGAATAATAATAAATACATTGTGTATCATTATCTTCAAAGTAGTTACTCAGAGTACAAGACAGAAATCTCAGAGTGCAAGACAGAAATCAAAAACATTCTTACAAAAAAGAAACAAACATAATAACACAAAACTTTCAATGAACTAAGGTAAACTAGTGCTATAAATGGAACAGACACACAAGCTCAAATATCACTTTGTTTGTCTTATATGAGTCCACCAAAAGATGTATACATACTTCAGCAGTTTTCTATACTAATAAATGACTGGAAGCTAATGGCCACTACTTTGAGCACCTCTTGTAATTGTAGAGGCCAAAGGTAACTTGTATTAATCTCATGATGTCTCAGTAAATTTGGTATTACAATATTTATACAAATTTTTCTTTTCCTGACATACATATTTTTGGCAGATTCTGTATATATACAAATAAAGAGCAAATCATAAGTGAGGTAAATAGGAAGTGTGGAAGAGAAGTTAATGTAATTCCCTAAATTGCATATTTCATTGTTTTAAAAATATTTCAATGTATGTGCTAATCTGTTTCATTTATACTGCTAATTTATTTTAGTTCATTGAGGTGTAACATTTCTATACATTATTGCAGTTAAATTAGTATAAATCTGAAGTCCATTTTGATAAGTTAAGATGTATATGAGAATCCCACAAAATACAGAGAAAAAAATCATTCTTGAAATAAAGGGTAACAGAAAATATTCAAAAGAATAGTCAAATGTCAAAGAAAATACTAATGAATGGAGGAACAAAATATATGAGTTATATGAAAAAAGCAAAAAGAAAACACAAATTCAATGCATCAGTAATAATATTTAATGTGAATAGCTCAAACAATCCAGATGAAACACAAAGATTATCAGACTGAATTTTAAAAAGTGGTTTAACTGTTTGTTTACAGGGGACATACTTTAGATTTAAAGATACAAAATGAAACAGATATATCATACAACACTGACATAGAAATCCAACGTGAATATAGTAGCACAGACAAAAAGGAACATAAAAAATGGTTACTAGGATAAAAATGACATTTTGTATTGATAAAAGAGCCAATCAACCAGGAAAATAGCAATTATAAACATGTATTCACCAATATTGGGGCACCAAAATACATGAAGCAAAAATTGACAGATAGTAGGGGAGAAAGAAACAGTAATCGTTGGAGACATCAACACTTGTCTTCAAATACTAAAACTTCAACTCCAAAGCAGCATAGAAGAGATGTGCCACAGAAAGAAGATATTGATCTTGTGACCCAGATGAAAATTCTTCTCTGATGAGTATATTTATTATTTTGTCTGAGAAATTGAAAGCATTATCAGAGATAAGAACTAATGGAGAGAGCAACAAGATGACAGAACAGTAAACAGTAGGGTAAGCGGCCTCCCTGAAAGATATCATCCAAATGCTGGAATATAACAACATCGGGAAGACAAAAAAGAGGGAGGCGGGTCCTCTGGACCTAGGAAGTATCTAAAATCAGAACTGAAGCCCACAGAAAGAGTAAGAAGAAGCATTCAGGCAAGAGTGGTGGCTGGTAGTGCCTCTGCCTGGAGCTGGACTCACTTTGTGGTGGGGATTGCTGGAACCTGAGGATGTGCGATTGAAGTGCTGCAGCCTCAGAGGCAGTGACTGTGGTGACGGTGGCGGCAGTGGTGATCCTAGAGGCCTCCATCCAAAAGGGCACCATCGGAGGAAAGTGGCAGTGGACTGGAACTGGCTGGTGAGTACAGTGGACCCCGGCCCCCCCATGAGGGAGAGCGAGGGACTGCTAGCCATCTTGGCACTGGAACTGCTTCTAATTGGGTGCGGTCCCACAGAAATTTATCTGACCGAGCCCCAGAGGGTCCCAGCGGGTGACTGGCTTGGTCTGGAGACCAGGGCTCCATGTGTGCCCTAGGGGTGATAGTGGAAGTTTCACAGACTGCTGGCCCAGGTTCCCAGGCAGCGGCCCCGCCCCTGTGCATGGTGTCAAATGTCAGGGGAGCCAAGAAGGGCTGGGGAAAAGCAGCAGACTGTGCTGTAACAGCACACCCAGTGGTAACCATTGGATATCCACAATCAGCACTGGCTCACTCCAGAGAAATTCCACGATCCCTTGTACACACTTGTCCAGAACAACACAGGAAAATGCCAAGACAAAAAAGCAGAGGGGAGTCTCTGGCCTCCAATCCAAGCAGAACAAATCCAGGAGAGGCAAACGCAGAAGAGGTCGGGAGTCCCACAACTAAAGTCTCTGAGGTGATGATAACTGAAGTAAAGAAACAACTTCATGAAGCTATAAAAGAAATTAGAGCAGAAATACTAACTCAACTAAAAGAAGAAATGAAAAACATAATAAAAATATTGCTAGGCATCTCTAAAGGAGACATAGATGAAAAAATGGAGCATAGGAAAATGAGGGAAACCTGGAATGAACAATACAAAAAAGATTTAGAAAAGATGAAACAGATTCAAAGAGACTACCAGGAAATCAAAAACTCCAATAAAGTTGGCAGAACCACATGAAAGAAACTAAAGATAGACTTTCAAACCCTGAAGACAGGTTTGAAGCTTGTGATCGAGAAAGGAAAGATCTCTTAAAAATACCAAGAAACCTGGAAGTAACAATACAATGACTGCAAGACAACCCGAAGAAATATAATTTAAGAATAAAAGGTGTGAGTCAAAGCAGTGGTCAATACAAATCAAATTAAAAGCCTATTTACAGAAATAATTTCAGAAAACTTTCCAAGTGTGGGAACAGGAAGTGACTTTCAGATAAGTGAAGCATATAGAACTTCAGCTAAACATAAACAAAATATACCTACACCCAGACGTATAATAATCAAGATCCCAGAAATTCAACACAAAAACAGAATATTAAAAACTATTAGAGAAAAAAACAGATCACCTACAAAGGAAAACCCATCAGAATCATGACTGACTTCTCAACACAAACCATCATGTCAAGAAGAGCTTGGAGTGAAGTATTTCAAGTCCTGAAAGAAAACAACTTCCAACCCAGATTGATGCACCCTGCAAAACTGTCTTTCAAAATCAACAGAGAAACAAGATACTTCCACGACAAAGAACACCTAAAGGAATTTATGACAACCAAGCCAACCCTACAAAGAATGCTGAAGGACATTTTAGAGAGAGATAAAAATGTCCACAGGTCCAGAAACAGCGACAGAGGGATATCACCGAGTGGGGTAGACAACTGAATAATCCATCATTGGGATTTCAATCCAGTATTGTTTTCAATGAGCTGTTTAGTTTAATCTTATTCTACCTCGACCTGCCTAATTTTATTATATATGATAACACAGACAGCTATTTTAAAGATAACAAAATAAATTAGGGCAGCCTTTATTGATATTTGATCACCTTGTTTTGAAACCCTGTATTGCTTTCATTGTTCTGTTTTGAGTGATTTTAACCTATTTTGTTTTGTTTGATTGTATTATAACAGATGATACAGGCAACTGCTTAGAAGATAATATGAGGCATTATAGAAATCAATGTTGTATTACTATGTATTGCTTCCATCATTTTATTTGTTGTGGTTTTATTCTGTACTATTTTGTTTGATTATATTAGGCCTGACGGTATGGGCAGTTATTTTAAAGATTACAAGAGGTATTACAAGGGGAAAGAAGGAAAGGAGGAAGGGAAAAGGAAAAAGACATAGATTTATATGAGGGTATACATAAGATGGTTAAAATGACTACACTACTAAATGCATTAACTGGTGAGAGAGAACAGTTGATACTCATATGATTAGATCAATTTTACATGTCTATATCTGTCAATCTGAGCAACTCCTTTGAAGGTAACTATATACAATGTTACAACCACTGTCAAATTCCAATCATCTCATTTTGTAAACCTATAATGTTACAGTATTGGATTTTTTGTTGTTGTTTGTTGATCGCTTTCATTTTTTGTTTCTCTTTTCTGTGACCATTGTTTTATTTTGTATTGATTTTATTCTGAAATATTTTGTTTGATTATATTAGGCCTGATGATATGGGAAGTTATTTTAATGACAACAAGAGGTATTATAAGTGGAAAGGAGGAAGGAAGGAAAGGAAAAGGAAAAAGACATAAATTTATAAATAGGTATACATAGGACAGTTAAAATGACTATATTACTAAATGCATTAACTATTGAAAAAGAACAGTTAATACTCATATGATTAGATCAATTTTGCATGTCTATATCTGTGAATCTGAACAACCCCTTTGAAGGTAACGATATGCAATATTACAACTACTGTCAAATTTCAATCATCTCGTTTTATAAACCTATAATGTTTTGTATTGGATTTGTTGTTGTTGTTTGTTTGCCTCTTTTGTTTTTTGTTTCTCTTGTCTGTGTCCATTTTCTCTTAAATAATAAAAAAGAACTAATGGAAATCACTATGTGCCAATGTCAGAAATCAGGAGTCCTAACTCAATTTTTGTGAGTTCATGATTGTGTCTTTCAGGAGTCCTAACTCAATTTTTGTGAGTTCATGATTGTGTCTTTCTGGTATGTGATTCAGACCTGAGGCACTTACCAAAGAGAGAGACACGTATATCACATATGCATTTATTTTCGTATTTGAACCACTCTTTCATAAAGTGGTGCCTGGGTAGTGAATTTGAAGTTATGTGGCCTTTAATGTGTGTTCTAGAACAACAGGGTATTATAGCCAGTTTTAAGTTTTCCATGGGAAGGGGCAGCAAATAATGTGTGTGTTGAATGGGTACAAATATTTTATGAACACTAGTCCATTCTTTAAAATGCTGTTTCCGGCCGGCCCCGCGTGGTGCTGGCGCACACCAAGGGAGAACTGAGCCGCCTTCCGGTGCTGGGCGCCGCCTGACCCCGGAGGAGAACCAAATGGGCCGAAACCGGCCCCCACTCGCCGGCCCCGCGTGGTGCTGGCGCACACCAAGGGAGAACTGAGCCGCCTTCCGGTGCTGGGCGCCGCCTGACCCCGGAGGAGAACCA
>RJWM01032264.1:0-21622 GCA_004363535.1 Dasyprocta punctata | reverse complement strand
CAGCAGGAGTGCAAATAACTCACTAAGTGGAACCCTGGAGGCAGCGAGGTGTCAATACAAGGCGGGGATGCCAACCTGAGTCACTGTGTGTCAGGACCCTACAGGGTAGGATCTGGGTCATTCAGTGGATGCTGGGAAATCTTGAATCACCAAAGTTGCTCCTGTGGTCCAGTCCTGAGGAAGCAGCAAGTAGCAAATCCTTTGTGGATGCTCCAGGCCAGAGGTTCCCAAACCAAGGCCATTTTTGTCCCAACCCAGAAGATACATAATCGGCAATGTCCTGAGATACTTTCAGTTGTCACAGTTGGAGTAAATGCTACTGACACCTAGTAGGTAGAAGCTAAACCTACCACAGTGCACAGCACAGCCCCCAAAAGAAAGAACCGCCTGGTCCAAACTCAATCATACTGCTGTTGAGAAAACCTGACCAGCGTTTAAATAAAAAACAATGTCTCCATCTTGGATGGCCACATACTTGGCCTTCAGTGGTTACTTATTAATAGATGTTTTAAACCCTTTTGGTGAATTCTCCTTGCTCCCTGAACAATAACTTTTTTCTCCCTGTGAGAAACCAGGTGTTGTAGCACCTGCTTGGTTCACACCTGCTTGGACCACAAACTGATTGGCCAGCGAATGACTCCAGCTGTTTCTGTAGCACCCCCACAAGCAACTGTTGACTCCACAACTGGTCCCTGTTGTAACTGAGAGAATTAGTAATGGAGAGAATTACATGATCAGACCTATTTGACAGCAGTGTAGAGGGTGAGCTGAGTGGTGGGTAAAATGAGTTTGAGATAATTTTTCATAAAAGTCTTATTTTCTTTAATATGCATTGATATGCATAATATGAATATTAAAATATATGTATTAATATAAAATATCATATATATTTAACTTAAGTTATATACACACTTAGCATTTATTTTGATAACAAATATTATTTACTTAAGTGCTAAAGTGTTTAAGTTTTTAAATGTTGTTTCTTGTCTTAAAGAAAAGTAAAAAGTAAATAACTATAAATAGTGTAATAGACTTCAAAAATGGCTTACACAAAAATTAAGGAAGGGTTCCTTTTTCCCCACAGCCCTGCCAGCATTTGTTAGTGAGAGTGTAGACTGGTACAACCACTGTGGAAATTAATGTGGAGATTCCTCAAACTAGGAGTAGAGGTCCCATTTGATCCAGCTATTCCCTTTCTGGCTATTTTTCCAGAAGAACTGAAAACATCATTTCACAGTGATATATGTGCACCCTGTTTATAGCAGCCCAATTTGTAATAGCTAAATCTTGGAAACAACCCAAATGCCCATCAACCGTGGAATGGATAAAAAAGAGATGTGGTATTTTTACACAATAGAGTGCTACTCAGCTATAAAGAAGGATACCCACAAGGCTTTTATAGGTAAATGGATCCAACTTAAGACCATACAAATAAGTGAATCAGACTCACTTGTGTAAATATCATATTGTCTCCCTAGTGTAAATAACTCAAAGAGTAAATAGAATCCAAAATGTGCAATAGCTATTGTGAAAGTGAAAGGGGAAGAACTGCTCAAAGGGAAAGAACAACTGGGATGAGGGAAAGGAAGAAAGAAGGGGAAAGATTATATATTTATATATATATATATATATATATGCAAGATAGATAATAATACTACTAATCTCTGTTAGTTCATCAAAAGAACGGTTCGTGCTTTCATTGTCTGATCAATTTTTCATGCCCTATCTTGTAATCTGAGCAACTACTTTGAAGATAACAATATGCAATATATTAACCATGGTTAATCTCCTATCATGTTTTGAAATTCTGTATCATGATTTTTGTTCTTTTTTCATTTTAAAATAAAAAAATTTAAAAATTAAGGAAATAGGAGTACAACGGAAGTTTAGGAAATATTAGTTTAGAGCAGGGATCAGGAAACTTTTTCTGTTAAGAATTGGATAGTAAGTATTTAGAGTCCCATTGCAACCACTCTGCCATTTTGGTACAAGGGCAGCCCCAGCATAGGAAGGTGTTTAAGGCCTGCACCATTTTGACTGTTCTGGACCCAACGTCCAAGATGAACCCATTAAACTCAGGAGTGGCCTGTTTGTGGCAGGGCTGGGCATCACTGCTTACTGCTTGCCCTGATTAGTAAGATCTAAACAATGCCCATTTTATGCTTTTTTTTTCTTTTTTTTTTTTTTTTTTTTGAGACAGGGTCTCACTATGCAGTTCAGGCTGACCTTGAGCTCACTTTGTAACTCAGACTGGTCTCAAACTTGCAACAATCCTTCTGCCTCAGCCTCCCGAGTGCTCCTGGGTTACAGGAGTGCGCCACCACTTCCAGATTTATGCATCTTTTTTATATGTAATGTTTCCTCCATCTTGCACGGGTACGGTTAGTGGAACTTGTGTTCAGTCAAAGCACACAAACCTGTATGGATCACAGTTCAATTTTGGGATACAGAATATTGTAATAGAATGGACTCAAATCTCAACTCATTCCCTGTGTTTGTGGACTGATTAATTACCCTCTCAGAGTCACAATTTTCTGCTTCATAAAATAGGAATAATAACTAGTTCTGCAAGGTAGTCATAAAGAAGAAATGGGAGGCTGTCTGGGAATGTGTGGAATGGTGGGCAGCATCCAGTAAATCTTCCCTTATTTCACTTTCCCTACTTCTCTACCTCAGTTCCCCCATGTATTTGATGAGGATGCTCTTTCTGGCCTTGTCTAAGCCATTCATAAAGAGGCCAACCAAACTGGGGCACCGAGACCCCTGCAATCTACTACCAGAAGTCCCTCTAAAAATTTTTTTTAAAAATCCCTTAATTAACACCCTTTGAATATGCTTCTCAACTACTTACATTTATTCTTAAATATCAGTCATTCCAGCCTTGTATTTTTTAATTTCTGCAAAAGTGGTCAGCAGTGACTAACCTGGCAGGTAGGGAAAAAACAGAGTAAGGACCACATTTCTGCCTCATCTTGACTAGGAGTTAAAACTCCACTAGAGAAACTCCCTTGGGAACAGTCTCAAGGACAAGGGTAGAGAAAGAAGGAAAAAACCAGGCATGAAAAGGCACCAGATAACACAGGCGGCGTAGGGACTTAGCAGAGAGATGGAGCCAAGCCCATGAAGCCAAGACGCCGCCCAGAGGCCGCCCCTCCCCATCTGGAGCAGAACACACGTCCTGGTGCTAACCCTAAGCTAAGTGTGGCTAAGCCTCCTCTTAACCAACCTGCGGCCCATCCCGGGGATAAGACCCCGGGAAGGACAAGTGGCCAAGACACAAGCCAAACAAAAGCCCACCCAGAGGAGTGCGACGAAGATTAGGGTGCCTGGTTTACTCCAAGGACAGCCCAGCAAGCCCATCGTCTTGCAGCAAGTTCCAGGGGGAAAGGGAAATGCATCCTTCCAGAACTCGTTGCCCACTCTTTGGGGCAGCTTTCCATCTTCTGCTTCCTCCTCCTTACAAATAAAAGTGTCTTCCTTTCCTCAACTGCAGCCCACTAATTCTTTGTTGGTGCTGAGTTTCCAATCCTGGTTGGCCGCTCATCCGAGCTGAGTGGCGGTGCTCACCCCGAACGTGACCGGAGGGCCTCGGTGCACCCCCACGCTAACCTGGGTCTCACGCGTTCACTCCGATCTTGCTTATCACACACCACCTGTGAGGCCGACTCTCTGCTCTTCTTTTCCCTTCTCCTTTGCAATGAATTCGGAGCTTTCTGCCTTGAGGAGCTCATGCTTTCTGGCTTCCAACTTTATTTTTCCTCCAAAGATTCTTCCTACCAAAGATATCTGTCTACTGCTTTTCATCCCTGACTCCCTGCTACTGCAGTCCCAACTCTGCCCCTTTCTAAGAACCATTGCTAAGTAAACTGTGAAGGAGGACAGAAGAAGGCAGGGCAGTGCGAACACAAGGCATGGTATGAACCTTTGCCTGTGCCATCCTTACTTCCCTAAACGCCCAGTGTAGAAACCCAAGCCCTGTTGGAATACAGGGACCGGCACTGGGCAGGGCAGTGAATCCCTGTTTAGTCCAACTTACAGTCTCATGCCATATTTGTCACCTTGGAGGCCATTGATCATGTGTACGCCCCACCTTCCTGCTTCTGATGCCAATTCTACAAAATTAGCTGTAAATGGATTCCCTCAAATCACTAAGGAAGTTGCCGCACTCGTGTGTGTGTGTTTGTGTGTGTGTGTGTGTGTGTGTGTGTGTGTGTTTTGCTGAAAATTGAACCCAGGCCCTCAGATGTGCTAGCACACACATAACAAGAGCCCTACCACAGGGCTCCACCCCAGCCCACAAGATACTCCTTTTTTCAGTAGTTGAAAGGTTTTTGTTTTTCTTAACATTGATTTAGTTCATTGCCTCCAATATCATAGCTTTTAATATCTTAACTGGGTTTTCCAAGAGCTATGTGAAACATAGAAAGAGAAAAACAATTCTTTGGAAACAATAAAGGAAAGTTAATTGAATTTAAGTTAGACATAGCAATAATTTAAAGCACAATGGGAAGCTTCAACGGAAACTCACGACTTCCTGTATCAGAAGTAGGATTTCTTTAGGATAAAATATTTGAATGTAAAACTCACTGATAGGTAATATAACCTCGCAGCCCATTACTTAATGAGTGTTAAACACTTTTAGATGATAAAATACACTGAATTTCCTGGGTTCATAATTTGTTAAATGAGAAAAGAAATTCCATTTTCAATAAATCTGAAGAAGAATTAAAGATTTTACCGGGCTGGGGTATAGCCCAGCGGCAGACCTCTTGACCAGCATATGTGAGCATGGGGTTTCAACTCCAGCCCTGCAAAAATGGAAGATGTTTCATTATGTGTTTCTGGCTTCATGTTCTCCTTATTTTGGCTGAATTCATGAAGAGGCTGTCATGAGAAGGACTCTCAATTGCTACAGGATCCTTTGGTAGACTTTATTAAGAAAATAAGGATCTTCAAAGACATGGTATAGATTTTGATCTGAGTTGGCTCCCAGAGCACCATCATCACTTCTTAGAAAACTAACACGCCCAAAGGAAAAGGAAAACAAGAGCAGGCTGCCATTGGCTGCTGTGGCCGGACTCTGTCTCTGTCACCCGTGTCACTATGTCTACCCTGACCTGATGCTCATTCACGGCTCTCCCAATTCTTTCTTGTCCCTGTAGACACTGGGGATTAAACCCAGGACCTCTGCACTGAGCGGCAACCCCAGCTCTTCCTGTTGGCTCATTTGTTGAGACAGCGTCTCACTAAGTTGCCAAGGCTGGGCTCAAACTCATGATCCTCCCGCCCTGCCTCCCAGAATGCTGGGACTGCACCGTACCCTGCCCTCGTTCTCTTCTTTCCTTTACCTCCATCCACAGCGCTGCCAAGCTGCACCCCGACCCTGGATCCCCACCAGCCACCCTGCATGGCTTTTGAAAACTTGAACCTCATGTATTACCCGTCTCTGTGGGTCTCTGGCTTTCCCACCATGTTACTTCTGTACCTCTCCTATGACACCTGCGGGTTGCGAGTGAACCTTCCTCTGGTCCTTGAAGGTGCTGATCTCAATCAGAAGTATTCGTGGAATGATAATTCTTGTGTTTTTTCTTAAAAAAAAAAAAAAAGAAAGTTAACTTTGATAAATACGCAGGACATAAAAGTTACCACCTGAAGCCAGACGCAGTGGCTCACTCACACCTTCAATTCCAACTACTTACAGAAGGCTGAGGCAGGAAGGTGGCAAGGAGACCCTGTCTGAAAATTTAAAAAGCTAGGGTACAGCACAGTGATGGGGCACCCTTCAGTCCCATCCCCAGTACAGCGCACCCGCCCCTCAAAAAAAACCTTGCCATCTTAACCATTTTAAAGTGTGTGCTTAAGTGGCGTGAAGTGCATTCATATTGTTGTGCAGCTGTCACCACCATCCATCATCAGAAAATTAGAATTCTTATTTCCTATCCCCTGCCACCAACCTCCGTCACGAAACTATGTTGTCCTAAAATGCTAAGCTGTAAGATGAGAAATGGATTTATGTTGCCTGCTATACACTTTGTCTCTTAGGAATGAACAACTGATTCTTTTTTTTTTTTTTTCAGTACTGGAGACTGAACCAGTCAGGGCCTTTGTACTGAGTTACATCTCCAACTTTTGTTTTATTTTTTTATTTTGAGTCTTTTTAGCTGCCCAGGCTGAGTTCACACTTGCAGCCCTCCTGCCTCGGCCTCCCAGAGTGCTGGGATCACTCGCCACCACAGCTGAGTTGGACAACTGACTTTTAAAACAGTTTAAAAACAGCATTTTTATATCATGTTTGCTAAAATGAGTTTCCTCTTTCCCCCTGCATTTTCAACAGCTCTGAGCAGCGAGTCCCGTGTTCGACTTCGTACCACAGCTCTGGATTGCACTCGAGTGACAGTGTCACAAAAGCAGGACCTATGGGCCTTCCGGAAATAAGACAAGTGCCAACGGTTGTGATTGAATGTGATGACAATAAAGAAAACGTGCCTCATGAGTCAGACTATGAAGACTCTTCTTGTCTCTACACGAGAGAAGAGGAGGAAGAGGAAGAGGATGAAGACGATGACAGCTCGTTGTACACCAGTGAGTGCAGCGGACGCCACCGGGGAGGGGAGCATGGTGTGGGGCAGGGAGGGCTGACCCAGTGCCCCACCTTCCGGTTCTGATCCGGGTCATAGGGCAGCTAAATTAATGTCTTCGGGCCTCACTTTCTTTCTTTTACTATTTTTTAAATTGTTATTAGTATGCTTGTAGAGCATAAGGATTGCATTCATCGTGGGGACGGGTGCATGTACAGGATACACCTTCACTCTTTCTCCATCCTGCCATCTCTGGGTCCCCTTCCCTTTTGCTATCTTTTTCTTTAATAGTGGTCTGAGATGGCAAATATTCTCTAAATGCCTTCCCAGCTCTAAACACCGCAGCACCCCGCCACCATCTCTCCACCTCTTAGGTGGCTCTTCCTTTATTGCTTTCTTTAGGATTGCACCCTCCCCCAAAAAGCGGGGAGCCTTAAAATTTTTTTCCTGTCTAGAAAACATACCAATGCCTCCCACTGTTGTGTGCCACAAGTCACGTTTAGGCAGCCCTCATCGACTTCAGGTGGCCTGAACGTAAATTCATCATTAAAGACTTTTAAATGTGCCATGAGACAAAAGAAGAAACGGAGAAGGCAGAATTCAAAGTCTATCACTCTGGCCATGCATAATAAATATATTTTAGTAATATGAATGCAACCTGATATTTGGCCAACTTTTTGATAAATAAATTCATGATCATAGCAACCATTTATTGGGTATATGCTGTGAGCCTGAAAACGTGCTAAGATTCTCTTATCTGTGTTTTACAACAGCCCTGAGTCATAGACATTATTCAGACTATTTAGGGGTAAGGGGAGAAGACAGAGAAAGAAAGATGTGGCCCAGAGCCTCTAATCTAAGAGCGAAGGCTGAGATTTTATTCCACAGCCCAAATTCTAAAATCAGCAGCAGAACAAAGAAGAAAAGTATTACTGAATAAAATCCAAAGGCCCAGCTCACTCCCTCTTGCTCTCTGCTTCCCGGGCTCCAGGTAGCTCTAGTGAGTCTTGGTGAGCTAAGAAATGACCAAAGTGAGGCTGAGCACAGAATCCCGGAGGAGCAACCAGAGACCTCAGTGAGCCGGGGGTGGGAGGACAGCTTCTCGGTCACCATTCGCTGTGGTGCCAAAGACTTGAATGTTTTCCACCAGGGCTCTCAGCCTTGCTGACTGATCTTTGGGCCCAGCTGGTCTTGGGTGCTGGAGGCTTCCCTGCGAGTCGCGGGGTGGCTTGCAGCCCCACTGGCCTCCCCTGCTAGGTACCTCTCGCAGCCTTCCCTGCAGCCCCAGTTCTGACAACCAAGAACAGCTCCTGACTTTGTCAGCTACCCCTGCGGAGCAAGACCAACTCAGTTGAGAACCACAGATTTATACCAGATATGAGAAAGTCCTGCCTGGCTACTCAGAAAATTATACCTAAGAAAGAAAGCACAGGCCCAGCACATTGCCTTCCATGCAGTCCATACCTCCACTCCCACTCTGAACCGGCCCCACCTTCTCCACCCAGCTACCCCCTGCCACTTGCCCCAGACCCAGAGCAGCAGATCTCTCTGCCTCTCTGAAGCCCCCACTGTAACCCTGAGCACCCACAGATGCAGCTTCCCACCAGCCTGCCTATGGGCCCTCACCTCTCCGGGTATCAGCACCAGCTCTTTGAAGCTGGCCCTGGTGACCAGGCCCTGCCTGCTCACCTCTGCAGGCTGTGGCAGCCCACCCTGCCCTCCTCTGTGATGTTGCCTGCATCCTCTAGTTGCTGCAGAACAGAGACCCAATCACAGCTGCCCACAATGCTAGGTGTCTGGAGCATGGTGATAGCAGAGACCCTCGGCCCTGGGGCCTTCAGCCCTCTCAGGTGTCTGGCCCTCTGTGCCTCCCCTCCTGCCTCCTACCGTATGGCCTACCATTGACTCCTTGGGAGCTCAAGCAGATGTGTCCTGGTTCACTGAGTCAGTTCTCCACTCTGCAGGCTCCCTGGCCATGAAGGTCTGCAGAAAGGACTCCTTAGCCATCAAACTCAGCAACAGGCCCTCCAAGCGAGAGCTGGAAGAAAAGAACATCCTGCCCAGGCAGACAGATGAGGAGAGGCTGGAGCTGAGGCAACAGATCGGCACCAAGCTCACCAGGTAGGACGGCAGCCCCTCTGCCCCCATGGAAAATGGATTTTAGTAGAAGTGTACCATCTCAGTCCTTGGTGTCTCTTAATAATTTACAGCATTAAAAAAAATGGAAAAGTTCCATCTTGTCTTTAGGGTCGCCTCTCTCACCCTTCTCCTTGACTCCCAAATCTTGAAAATTGCACTTGAAATTTAGGCAGAAGGAGAACTTTCCAGGGAGAGCAACCATCTACAGAAACACCATCACCAGCCACTAGGATTGAGGACCTACACATACATACAGGAGATGGGGTTTAGCTAAACATGAAGCCGTCAAAGCAGCAGACTCTGCTGAGTGCTGCGTGGTTGGTAGTGATGCCTCCTTACTGCCCTGGGGCTCTTTTTGAGTGACTGCCATTCGTGTGTGGATATTAGAGCCACTGGCATGACTTATTGCTATAGTAACACATTGAACATCTCTGTATGTGTTTGTAATCTAAGCCATGTTTATGTCTTATTAGGTAGCATTCATTTAGCACTTATTATTGGTCAAGCATTCTTCTAAGCATTTTATTATTTTTTAATATTAGATTAATACATGTTTTTAGTACATAATGACTTCATTCACTGTGGGGAGTTGGTCCATGTGCATGACACATCTTGATTCTTTTTATAGCTCCTTTCCCATCTCCTGTCTTCCCCTCCCTCTGTCTCTTGGTCCCCTTCCCATTTGCAAAAGGTCTACTGAATCTCCACTTTTCCTATTATCTATCTTTTATTTTGCTCTTAATTTATTTATACTTTGATTTCCTGTCTAAGAGAAATCATGCAATATTTAAATTTGCATGTCTGATTTATTTCACTTAACATTGCAGTCCCATCTGTTTTCCTACAAATGACTCAGTTTTATCCTTAACAGCAGAGGAGTACTCCGTCATGTGTAAATATCACCTCTTCCTACCCATTCATCTGTGGAAGAGCATACAGGCCACTGCCAAGATTTAACTATTAGAAATTATGCGGCTTGGAACTTGTGCTATGATGTCTTTAACTCTCTTACCTATATTTCATCATTTAACCTTTGAGCTTCCCTGTAAGATAGATGTTTGTGTGCCCAGTTTACAGATGACAGCACCAGGCACAGAACTCTAGAGCTCCCCCTCTTCACCTCTGTATTCTGCTCCTGCTCCGCAGTGACAGTTCACACATTGAGCATGTACTTTGTGCCAGGCATACTGCTGAGTATTTGGACAGAATATGGAGAAATCTACTGGGATTTAATCCTGACTTGGCCTCTGTAAAACAGTGAGTTGTAGTAACCTAAGTATTTGAAACAGTGCCTGACCCATGGCAAGCTCTCAGTGACCTGTTATAATTTCATCCACTCTTCCCAGCAACCCTGGGAAGTAGTTGTCATCATCATCTCCACCTTGCGCAGGTGCAGGAAGTGGCGCATACAGAGGTCATGCAGGGTAGGGTCATTCAGTGGCATTAATGTCCTTTGCTCCCACCCCACTTGTTGTGTTACATAAGGCAGCTTCTTTCTCAGAATGAACCTGGTTTCTTCCTGGAGGATGTCGTGGTAATGACACCAGGCTGTACACAGCGGTCAGTTCTGATGAATGCTTTGGACTTGTGTTATGTAATCCTGAGAGGCACAGAATTAAAATAAGGACTTGCCACACGTCTCTCTGCCCCTCTACTCAGTGCAGGGACATGGCCACAGCATGGGGTGGCCAGATTCTCAGTACTTCAGGAATAGTCACAACTCTCTAGAGAGCCTGAGAGGTAACCATTCTTCCTTCTATTGAACTGAAACTCTCAAGAGCTTCCATCCATGGGCCTTGCGCTCTTTCTTCTGCAGCTTCTGGAAGCCCCGTCCTCTTACCACGGCTTTTTTGGAACTTGTGGTGACAACACCCTGGCCTCCCCAGGTCTTATCTCCACGGGTGGCTGCAGTGGGCAGGTTTGGTTCTGGGCTGCTTCCTGATCCAGCTTGTTCAAGTCTACACATTAAGCAAATGGGGCTGTCCTGGGGGAGGGGAGAGAAGGAGCAGATCCTTGGCCCTAGCCCCGCTTCCCAGAGTTCAGCGCCACCCCAGGGTGGGCATCCTTTCTTCTAATTCCTTCTTTTCCACCTTTGCCACAGAACAAACTGAGCTCCAGATATGTGCAGGGCAAATGGAAACTTTCTCTGCGGGTGGAGGGAGGAAGTCTAGTGTAGCATGCTGAGGTGCGGGGGAGAAAGAGACAGACAAACAGACAGACCTTTCTCGTGGCATTCACTGACAAATTAGAAAAGGACATTGTTACCCCAAAGCTTACTCCCCAAAGGAGAGGCAGCCTCAGCCCCTCATGCCTAAGCACACACACATACCACTGCCGTGGTCAGCTGACCATCATGACAGCAAAATCCAGAGGTAGAAAAGAAGTGAATCATCTATGGCTGGAAAATGCTCTACATTCAAGTCTTTGTCCTGTAAATGAACCCTCCCTCAATTGTTCCCTGGAGTTCATAACATCCGCTGAGGGTTTCCCATAGTATGCAACCATCCCCAGCCTTCTTTCCTTGTGGTCGGTGGCAGCTGGGGAAAGAGAGGCAGCACTGGCCTTAGCTGAGGCGCTGAGACAGTCTGCATCCCTGCTCTAAATCTACCTCATCTTTGTGCGCTCTTTCAGTCCGAGGGTTTTGTGCTGTGTGGTGAGACCTGTGGCTACTCTAGCCAAATTACAGGGGCTTCGCCTCCAGGAGAAGCTGTCAGAAGCGTCTGGCAGCTCAGGGTTGCAGAGTTCAGCCCATCAGATGGAGAGGCCAAGCCTACATCTCATGGTCATTCATGAGGCAGTCTGGCCGTGGATTCACAGCCAGATGGTTCCAGGGACTGCTCCCCTTAGAATGCAAGACCAGCTCTGTACTTCCAGCCCCTCATTCTTCCAGAAACCGGGCAGGATGACGAGTATCTGAGAGCCTGGGATACGGGTGACTGAGATTGACAAAGAGCTTTGCTGGAGTAAGAAGCTTGGCTTCAGGCTCTGGTTCCTAAATTGTCATTTGCTCACCCTAGACCTTAAACTAAATCATCTGGTTACTGTGTGCAAAACGTGCACTTGATTATGACAGTGAGCCACGAGAATAGTGCAGAAAGCCGTCGTAGAGTTTGCATGTCCGAAGCAGTCCGGCTGTGGCTTTCTCTGGCTACAGGAGGCAGCAGTGATGTTCTGAAAATCATCAGCTCCTTGACAAGCATACAGCCAAGTCTGCAGTCCTCATGGAGTCAGAAAGATAAAAGATATAATTTTTAGCCCAACACTTTTCATAGCATAAGGAAAAACAAATGAATAATGTGCAGCGCTCCAAGAATAATCCCAAAGAGGAATGTGGTGAGGGGGAGAGGAACACCAAATAAAAAGGTGTGAACTACTGCAGAACCTCCCAGCAGGAGAGCAGAGTTTCTACCTAAATATGCAGAGATCACTGTTTTTCCAAAACCATTTGCCTATGGATGCTGTTGAAGAGACCGTCCTCGCTCTCAGGTCCAGACGTCATCTGGATGTTTCAGTAAGAACGGTTTCAGACACCCGCTGTTAAAGGCGTGCAGACCGTCCTAGAGCCAGGGGCAAAAATGAGACTGAGAGAGTGTGCGTCACCCCTATGCCTCATGCCTACGGAGTCTGGGATGCTGCAGAGAAACGGGGTGTACAAGGCCTCCCCTCCACTGGGGTGTAGGATGAAAGTAGAGCTTCTGTGTAAGTCTAGTTTGTAGAATTCTTTGTAGTTTTATTATTTGCATCTATGTTATAATATACACTGTACACTGTGTGTCAGTACAGTGAGTTTATGTTTCTTACAAATAAGTGGTACCTGTGGACATATGGGCTTACATTTTTTTGTTTTTATTTTGACTTTTTGCTATTGTTATTTATTCATTCATTCATTCATTCATTCATTTTGATTTTTGAGGCAGGTTGTCACTGTGTAGCTCAGGTTGACCTTGAATTTGCTATGTAGCCCATGCTTGAACTTGTGGTCTTCCTGCCTCAGCCTCCCCAGTGCTGGGCTTTCTGGCATACATCACTGCACCTGGCTCAGTATACTTAGATTTCTATTGATGGAGTTCTCCAGATGCTTAGGTAGACTGGTCTGAGGGTCACTTCTCACAGCTAAGTATGAGGACTTCTCTCCCCAGTGACATGCAGTCAGTGGACATGTAGAGACACCAGTGCAACCCGTCACCCCACCACAGCTCCCCTGCCACCTGCCCACCCATGCAAAACTGTGCTGCATCCTCTCTGGGTCTCCCTCACGGCCCGTCACCTTGAACCCCAGGAAGTAGTGAGCCTGACTGTGAAATCCTAGCTCTCACATCAGTTCCTTTCACGTACCAAGCTTTGTACCACCCCCACCCACCCAAGAATGAAATGTGTGGTCTATAAGACCCCATTTTATATGTCTAAATCTAATTTAACACCCCCTTCCCCAAACAGAGCATTAACAAACTAGGCGTGGTGCCGCACATCTCAGAGCTTGTAGTTAGGGCCCCGTTCTCAGGGTGGCCTCCTGATTGGCCAGCGGGGAGCGCGTTCTGGCCTTTCTGTTTCCAGCATGGGGCACCGATTGGTGGATGGAATAGACCCACCCCCAGGGTGGGACTCAGAACCCCCGGGAATGTGGGGATGGGGTCTTCCTGGACTATCGGGAATGGCTCCCAAACATCCTGTAGAAGCCGAGTTGTTCTGTGCATCATGGGACTAATTCTAACGGGAAGGAGCTAAGACAACACCAGGCGGAACACGACCTGTTCCCTCATAATGGTCAGATGTGGTCACTCGGCGACCGCGCACTCAGGGCACCAGCCCCGGGGAACAACCAGCTTTCCAGCTCCAGTCAAAGGGCATCCACTGGCCAGGCCCCTCCTTCTGTGAACCGCTCCCTGGGCCCTGTCAGGTCCATCTGGGATGTTTGAGTCACACAGCGTGGGAATCCTGGGGAGAAAAAGCAGATGGCGTCTCACAGTATCTTGCAGGAGCTTACAATCTATTTGTTTTTGGGGTTTTTTTTTTTTTATTTTGTTGTTTGTTTGTTAGTTTGTTTATTTTTCTTTTTGGTACTGGGGATCAAACTCACAACCTCACACCTGCCAGGCAGGTGCTTAGGCCACTGAGCTAAATCCTCAGCCCTATTTTTTGAGACAGGGTCTCACTATGCATTTCAGGCTAGCCTTGAACTCACTTTGTAACCCAGGCTCACAACGATCCTCCTGCCTCAGCTTCCTGAGTGCTAGGATTAAAGGCATGTGTCACCACACCCAGCCCCTGAAGTTTACAATCTAAACAAAGGAGTAAATAAAGACTGGGACAATCTGCCTTCCTGACCTACTCTTTACCCTCAGAAATTTCTTTGCTCTTAAAATAGCACCCTCTCACCCAGGGATGAACTACCAGCATCTTTTTTTGCAGCTATATTTGACTAAACTTTTTTCAGCACCCACCTGAGCTGGGACAGACAGAGTCCATGCTTGTAACTGGATAATCTCTGTGTGGACACTCTTGGAAGGCTTGCTGCTTGGTTTTTGGACTTACGTGATAGAAAATTATTGTCCCATAACTCTGAAGCCTGGAAGTTTGAAGTCAAGGTGTTCTGTTCTGCTGGTTTGCTGGAAATATTTGACAATCCTTGGCCTTGTGCACAGTGTGATCAACAAAGACAGTGAATATTTAAATAAAAAATTATTTAAATTTATTACAGTAAAAGACACAGTGTCATTAATCCCCCTCAAAATACTCACCCTTGTTTCAAACACACTCATCCCATCATTCTGGCCACTTTCTGAAGCAGTTCTGGGAGTCCTCTTTCATGAGTGTCTTTTCTTGGCTATCTCAATGTCTTGAATCAAAATAGTCATGGCAGTTTTTGTCAAATAAAAATATAACAGTGTGTCCTCATCCACCTTAGTCACTGAGTCTATCACCACATGATTTCTGGCTCTTCCCAAAAGTCAAAATGATCATGAAAGGTAAACATCTTGAATCAATTTGGGGCATCATGGTAGCCATGACTGTAACTAAAGATTTGCATAAGAAAAGACTTTCAGAACTACTTCAGAAAGTAGCAAGAACGATGAGATAAGTGTGCGTGGAGCATGGTGGAGCATTTTGAGGGGGATTAATGACAATGTGTCTTTTACTGTAACAATTTTTTTAATCCAAGTGTTCACCATAGTTTTTTTATCATACCACACATGTGATCAAATTGCCTGGTCTCCGTCTTCAATTCCACATGGAATTCTCCCTACATGAACATCTCTGGGTCCATAGTTCCCCATTTTTATAAGGAAAACAGTTATATTAGATACAGCCTGCTCTAGTGCCCTCATTTAACTCGATGGCCTCTGTGTAGTCCTTGTCTCCACATTCTGATGTACTAGGGTTGAAGATTTCAACCTATATATAAATTTCAACCTATAACACTTGGGGAAACAAAGTTAAGTCTGCCTGAAAAAGTGGCCACAACCTCAAATGCATGAATGGACAGGTAGATATTATACAGAAGTGACGCAGGCATGAGACTGTTAACAGGGAATGTGGGGAAGTAATGTGAAATGAAAAGTCCCTTAAGTAGAGAGGATCATTTTGGAGAAACAAAAGACTAGTTTTGTCGGCTTTTCTGAAATATGTGAAAATTTAAAATGATAATTCCAGCCAGGCAAGCCAGGAATGGTGGCACACACGTGTAGTCTCAGTACTCAGCAAAGTGAGGCAGGAGGATTGCCATGAGTTTGAGGGAAGCCTGGCCTACATAGTGAACTCATCATGGTCAGCCTGAACTACATAGCAAAAAAAATAAAAATAAAAACAAACAGAAGTAAATTATACTTACAATTTAAAAAGAGACATCATTAGCTTGCCATTACTGTAACAAAATACCTGACACAATCAGAATATAAAGAGGAAAAGTTTCTTTTTGCTCAGTTTTGGAGGTTTCAGTCTATGATCAAGGCAGCGTGACATGCCAGGAATGCATGGTGCAGCACAGCTGCTCACTTCATGGTAACTCAAAAACATAAAAAGAGAGGAAAAAGAAAATACTGGAGTCCTGTAGTCCCCTTCCAGGGTAGGCCCCCAGCAACCTACAGACCTCCATTTAGGCCCCATTCTTAAAGGTTCCACTACCTCCCAGTAGTGCTACTGGGATTTGAGTAATATTTACCCTAAGCATTGCAGTTACCTAGATCTAACAAGAGCGTCATGGACTGAATTGAGCCCAGAGATGCTGCATTAGCCCTGGGCTACCTGGTTTCAATCCCAGAAGCGGCAGTGTAGTTCATCCATTTGCAGTGTATTTCCAAAGTCTCTGCGATGTGCTATCCATGTGGTAATGAGGCAGGAATAGTCTGTATGAAAATACAAGCATGACCATGTGCATGTGTGTATCTGTGGCGATCTGGAATTAACATCTGTAGGCTCCAAATTAGTTCGAACACACTTATTTGCATGGATAGACCCTGAAAACAATCTACCACTTTCCTAAAGACAATGTTGGTTCCAGCTCACCGTGTTTCAGGGACTTACTCAGGTTGTTCTCAGAATGAAGCACACATGAAGCTGGATATTGACTTACATAGCCGTGCTGCTTTTCTTTTCCTTAACACTCAGGAGCTGGGAAATGGGGAGTTGAGGTTAAAGAACTTGCTGATATTGATGGAGTGAAGCTATGCTGTAACCATGGAAACCAGCACCAAGTACCACGCAGTTGGCTTTGCTGTGGTTCTCCCTTTTGAAAAGTGCCACCACTGTCCCTCTCCCTGCTCACTGCTTATCATAACCATCATTTAAAACCCGCTGTCTGTGTTTGCAGACGAGGTGGACAAATAATCATCTGATACTCCCCTATGACATTTAGCACATTAATTCTCTTACTTAGGATTTAACGATATGCTAGAAAGAAGTATCCTGGTTCTATATTTTATGCTCCTAAATAATCCACACTATCATCACTATAAACAGCATGTAGAATAATATGTACCAACGGTTGTGTGCTGCTTTAAATTATAATATAATATTCAAAAAAACCTTGAAATTCATTTTTTATGATCATAATGCAGGCAATAAAATACAGTATTCCTGACTTCTAAGTATGGCTCGCATAGTGTGCATGGGTTGAGAAAATTGATGCTACGCATCTGACACACCAGCACCTCCCTGCAAAGTAGCAAACAACATCTCCCCCAGGAACCTGAGGACCAGTGCCAAGTGCGAGCTGGCATCCCCCCCAGGCTAGATCATTTCTTCTGTTACAAAAACACTTTCTAAAAATAGGAGTAGCGATCAAAGGCTCTATGAATTCAATTCCGCTTGGACTTGCTTAGCGTCCCTCAAGATATGTCACTGTAAATTTATCACTTGAAACAGAGAAGAAGGGGAGTGGTCTTGTGTGAAGTTGTGGAGTAGCTTCCTTGTGGATCCGGCCCTTGCCATTTTGCTTCTTCCTCATCCTCATTTTGGCAATGAAGGTGCCATGAGATGGGACGCAGCTCAGAGGGACTAAAGAGGATCAGAAAGAGGGCGCTTGGATCTGCCATCGTCAGAGCCACACAACCCAATGGGAATGGCTCATGCTGAGAGATCTTTCTCCGTAGATGCTGGGTCCTCCCATGAAAACGGATACCAGGCACCGGGTTGCAGTGTCACGATGGGAACAAGTCGGCTCAGGATGGATGTGACTCCAAGGTGGCTACTGAGTAGAGCAGCATCTTGCATTACAAACACGTGGACTCTTAATTTAGAGAGGCAAAGCTGCTTTCCGATCATTTGACATCTTTCATGAACTCACTGCGCCAAATAGAAAATCCTTTGTGGGAGGCTGGCGTCCGCTGGAGGCGTTCTGATGGAAAGTTAAACCACATGCTCGCTGGGATTAGGTGCTACCTAATTTTTCAGGGAAAGGTGAGAAGATAGTTCCAATAGGACTTGAGCAAGGTACTTCGGGAGGAGGTAGAACCTGAGACATGGGTCACGCCGTCCTGAGGCCCCCTGGTGGTTGACCGGCTCAGATCCCTTGCAGGGACAATCGCAGCCTCATGGCCTCTGACCTCAACTTCTAAGTGGGAAGAACCCAATAAAGCCTGAACTCCTGAAATCCGCGGTCAGGATGGAGTTCCTGCGCCCAGACTGCATGTGTGTGCACATGTGTGTTGCATGCACGCGCGTGTGTGTTTATGTGTGTGTGCGCGCACACATCTGCGTCTGCATGTCTGCCTAGCAGGAGAGAAACCCAGTCTGCAGACCCCACCCGGGTTTTAAGGAACAAAGCCACATCTTGTCGAGCACGTCTAATGCTTCGCATCTGGGACGCACAGCTGTGCTGGCAGCATGCGCATTTTTCTGTGGTATAGTAAGTGTGGTGGACAAAAGTGCAGCCTCTTACCAGCGGGAGCTGAATTGATCTCAGTATTAAAAAACTCGCAAAGGGTTTTAAAAAGAAAGCAGCCATCCTTGGGGATTGTGGCACTTTTGTTTTATATTTCACAGCTTTCTCGTTTTATTTTTAGTTTTTACTTTGAGACAGGTCTCGCTGGCCTCCAACTCATAATGTTGCTGCTTCAGCCACCCAGCACAGCGTTTTTTTTTTTTTAAATGACTGACTATTCCAGCAGTGTTTCAAATTGTGGCGCAGAGGGCAGGGAGGGCATGGCTGGATTCAGCTACACACTCGGAATGGAGGAGTCCTCTGGTCACATTTTTCAGGGGCTTCTCTGAAGTTCAATGAAGGGGAGGCTTCAAAGACTGACCTATTACTCACAGCCTCCTTTTGGTTCTCAGGGGCTTTCTGCAAGTCGTCATTCTTACTTATTGTGCATCTTAGCACATGGCGGAAAGGAAGGCGGCGGCTCCTGAACTCTTTGGCTGAATGAAAGTATAATCAGTGTGTCCACATTGAGAGACAGCCTGCCAGGGTGATGGTCCTCAGCATGTGTTAGGTATGGCTTTAAAGCCCTTTGCACCTCATCTAATAATCTTCAGTGTAACCCTACAAAAAGACTGCTACTGGGACTCTCGCCTTCGGGTTGAGGAAGCAGAGCTAATGATCTTAGAGGCATCAGTGGCCAAGAGAAACATATCTTCCAATTCCAAGGGTTTCCTACTTTCTGGGAACCTGCTGGAAAGAATTATTCATTGCCTTTAGTTATTTTGTTGATCAGACTTTCTCTCCCAGTCACCTGTGGGATTGTCAAGTTCTAAGTCAATGGCTTGAGCAAAGTCAGTGGTTCAAGCTTGCAGGTGCGAATGTCCTTAGAAGATAAGACAGACAGAGAGAGAAGGCATAGGAAAAAAATGTTAGAAATGCAGATTCTCAAGTCCTACCCTAAACACCTAATCAAAAACTCTGAAGAAGCCAGAAATATGCTATTTTTTTTCCTTTTTTTTTTTGGTACCAGGGATCAAACTCATGACCTCGCACCTACCAGGCAGGCTCTTATGCCTCTGAGCTAAATCCCCGGCCCCTTATTTTTATTTTTTAGTACATGTTTATAGCACATAACAGTTGCATTCATGGGGGGAGTTGGAACATATACATAACCCACCTTAATTCTTTTTTCCCTCCCCTTTTCCTTCCCTTCTTCTCCCCTTCCCCCATCCCTGGAACCCTTTCCCATTGGCAAAAGATCTATCCTGATTCACACTAAGGTTTGTTAAAGTGTCCACAGTGGAACTGTAATGTGTATGTCTTGCTGCTAGGTGGCTCTGAACCACTGGTGGTACATGCATGAAACAGTCCCATTGGGTGGTTCAAACCAGCAGGAATGTGTGAAGCTTTGGTCTCCTAAAAAGAACAATAAAAGACTTTGGAGTTGGACTTGAATTTGATAGCTCTCTGTGCCATGTACTGGCTAGACTTCTAAGGAAGCTCACTTTCCAGATCTGTAAGATACACCTCCCACCCAAGGTCATTCAGAGGGCTGAGTAATTTTCTTAAATGGAATAGATTATAAATGTTCCTTTCTCATTGTGGACATGAATGTAAGAATCTTATTAGCTAGAATAAATAATAATAGCTGCTATAATAGGCAAATCCTAAATCCTAGTGTCTTAAGGCAGTAATGTTTTATTTCTTGCTGGAGTTAAGTTCACTGTGGGTCCGTTGGCCTTTATACACCATGTCCTTCTAGAACACATCCCTCTGAGATCATGAGAACAATGAAAGAGGGAGGTTGGCACATCACTCCTGTGCACAGACACACACCAGAACTAGTCTCTTGACCCAAGGTAACTGCAAAGTGGGAACACAGGCACACAGGAAATATTTGATAAGCATCAAGGATCCTTTCCTACATTTGCCTTTCTTCTCTGACAGTTGCCATGAATTCTCTTTGTTTAATGATCTTTCCAGTCACATAAATGGGATTGACATAGCTAAGAGAAAGTTGATTAAAAGATTTTGCATGGAATTCAGTTGTAATACCTGTGGCAGACCAGAGTGGAGTATATCATATGGACTGCAGGGAGTCAGTAGTGGGAACAGGACGTGGGTATCCCTAAATGCGTAGGACCTGTATCAGTGAATTTGTTCCTGGGGTCCAGTTTAGTAAAGTGATTCATGGAAATCAAATAAACTCATTCAGAGAAAAATGAGAGCCAAAATAAACATTTTTTTGTACATAAAGGAAAAACCCTTGGTCTGTCTGGAAAAATTCCCAAAAGGAGCACGGGGACTGGGGATATAGCTCTGGGCGGGGTATATAGCTCAGTGGCAAAAGTGCCTGCCTGGCAAGCTCAAGGTCGTGAGTTTGACCCCTGGTACCAAAAGAAAAAAAAAATAACGGAGCACAGAACCTTGAGCTGAATGAGTTTGTTTTGTGGGAGTTTAATACTGCAGGGAAGCAAATTACCATGGAGCCTTGGCTTCAGCCAGATGTACTGAAAGGTATTGATTAACCACCTGCTATGTGCATAACACTGCACCTACCAAGTGTCACTTAAAAGGTAGGTAGATAATTATTCTTTTCAGAGATATAAATTAGGGCCAATCAATGTATACACATTGTTCTGTGATTCAGTCTGGGAAAGAGATGCTAATGGTGAGGTTTTGGAAAGGCATGAGTTCTTCCAGTATACATTCTTTTATTCATGAATTTATCTTCCCATTGTTTTTCTTTAAAATATTTCTTTAAAAAGCTGGGCATGATGGTGCATTCCTGTAATCCCAGCATTCAGAAAGCTGAGGCAGGAGGACTACAAGTTTGAGGCCAGCCTGGGCTACAAAGCAAGACATTGTATCAAAAACCCAAAAATATCTAAAAGAAACACTAAACAAATTAAACATTCAATTCCGAGTTTATTTTCTTTCAAACCTATCAGTCACATGGACAACTTCAATTTGAGTTATCAGATTCTTGCAACACTCCATATTCTTTTTCTTTAGTCTTTTGACCCACTTACAACCTAATGCGATCACAGGATATATTATTTATATCATATTTTATCCACGAAATGATCACTCTGTTACATGTAAACTTACCAGGAGGCAATGAATAAACTGTGATTTAAATCATCTTATGAAGCATTAAAGAATGCCCCAAACTTTGCTTGAAAAGCAATTTTGTTACACCTTAATTAGACCTTGATATGGGCTCAGAAATTTTTGTCATTATGAGGTTGTGTCCATGACTTACAGGTGACTATTGGTGAATTTCATCAAAAGGTACCTTAAGGATATGAAAATGTAATAGATTAAAGCACTTTAGAACTTAATGAACACTTATCATTACTACGCCTAATACCTTTAATTTTACTAGAGAAACTGAATCTGTTACAGGGAAACTGAATCTGTTACAGGTTCCACTGCTAGTCAAGTTCTCCAGTGTTTTCTGCCCAAATTAGGATTTTAAAACCAAGTCTTCTGACTCCGTTTGATGCTAAAAATTAATATCCTTCCAAAAAAGAAGGAAATGCAG
>RJWM01032263.1:0-21628 GCA_004363535.1 Dasyprocta punctata | reverse complement strand
CCCCTTGCCTCTGTATTTGAGCAATGTTGTCATCTCTTTTCTCAGAAGGGGAAGGAAATTCTCACAGATAACAACATCCCCCATGGCCAGTGTGTCATCTGCCTCTATGGTTTCCAGGTGGGTTTCTCAGCTGGGACCTGGGATGTGCTTGGGGCAGGTGGAGTAGAGCCTTCGAGGGACCACTGACAGAGCACCTTCCATCTCCTTGCTGCAGGAGAAGGAAGCTTTTACCAAAACGCTGTGTTACCACTATTTCCACTGCCACTGCCTTGCTCGGTATATCCAGCACATGGAGCAAGAGCTGAAAGCTCAAGGACAGGAGCAAGAACACGAGCGACACCATGCTGCCACCAAAGAGGTAGGCCTAGCCAGCCCCTGCTCGCACCTGACGCTTTGAGACCTTCATAGCCATTCCCACCCCTCCATTCCAGTGACTTTTTACTGTTTCAGAGTCAGGTATCTTTGAGTTGAATGGAATCTCACCTCTGTCCATAAAGAAAGGGGCATCCTTGTGTACAGGTTCAAGGGGTGATCAAAATATATAGTGAATGTTTAGATTAAAAACAATTGTTACAGTGAAAGATACATTATCTTTAATCCCCAAAAATACTCCAATTTCTGAAGCTTTCCTGGAAGTCTTTTTGTGTCTGTAAAAGGAGTAATAAAGAATACAGTGAATGTTCCGGCCACGTGCCATCCAACAGAAAGGCAGCTCATAAAAAGGTGATGTCGTCATCCACTTTATTTATTTATTTATTTACTTATCTTTGAGACAGGGTTTCACCGTGTAGTTCAGACTGGCCTCTAACTCAGTGACCCTCCTGCCTCTGCCTTGAGAATGCTGGGATTATAGGTGTGTGCCACGATGCCCAGCCTCATCTACTTTATTCACCATTGTCTGGCACTGTGTGACTTCTGGCTCTTCCCCAAAATAAAAATGACCATGAAAAGTAAACATTTTGAGTCAATCCAGGATATTAAGGCATCCATGATAGCAACTAAAGACATTCATGAAAGAGTACTTCCAGAGCTGCTTCAGAAAGTGGCAAGAGGATTTCCTGCCTCCAGTAATCCATACCCAAGGGCCGAGGACTGAATCGATGATGAAGATCTTAGGCACGTTAGGAGGGCTCCTTATGCTTTTTGAGTTGACTCATGTTCATGCCGATTTGAGGGAGGGCTGTACCACAATCTGGCTCCTGGTCAGAATGAATGGACTGCCTCTGTGAATAGTCTGCAACTCCAGGCCAATGAACTTACTCTGGGCCACACTGCCCTGTCTCCGTGACTGACTTCTTTGACTTCATTTATCTTCTAATTTTTGGTGGCATCCAGGTTCATGAACAATTAGGTACTTTCATTGAAATTGGAATCACATATGATTCGCGGCATTTAGATTTTAAGGTGCACATCACTGTGACATGCTACATTCAGAAAGTTTCTAGTAAGTTTTGTGATGAAAAGAAGAGAATAGCTGTAAACACAAAAGGGAAATGGGACAGATGTACTCCTCGTCAGGTGAAATTCAATATCCAGGAGTCTTTCCAGAAGCATCATGTCAGGGCAGTTGTTCCTGTTGGACCGTACAGATTTTACTTCTTGTTACGTGGAGGGATTATTATTATTATTATTGGTTTTTTTTTTTGCGGCACCAGGGATCAAACTCACAACCTCGCGCCTGCCAGGGAGGCGCTTAAGCTCCTGAGCCAAACTCCCAGCCCTATTTTTTTTGAGGCAGGGTCACACTATGTGGTTCAAGCTGGCCTGGCTCACGTTGTAGCCCAAGCTGGCCTCAGACTCACAACGCTCCTCCTACCTCAGCCTCCCGAGTGCTGGGATTAAAGGCATGTGCCACCACACCCAGCTACATGGAGGGATAAACTATAAATTCTGGATCGTGAAGTGACCTTACCAACCCTGGTGATCAGGGTACTTGAAGATTTCACTTTACTTAGATGGTGCACAACTGCCCATGGGGATCATCTTTGACCATTTTCAACATGACCTTTTAAAATGAAAAACTTGCCACTCTTGTAAAATCACTGTTTGTTTCAGAAACAATCGTGTTTCAAAAAATACACAAAAGCAGAAGAATAATCACTAGACAGAAGTAGTACTGTTGATATTTTGGCATGTGATCTAGATTTTTATATGCATATTTATACTTTTAAATTTTTTATCAAAAGTGAAGTCATCCTCTGCCTACTGCTTACAACCAGCTTGTTTCACATTGTTTCCTTGTGTCATTAAATAATTACCGCCCCCCCCGCCCCCCAAAAAGAGAAACTTGCTATTCTATCCGTGTTTGTGAAGTCTTTGGGTGGGAAAAAGGTTTCTCCCAGATTTTAAATTTGTGATAAGTGCAATTTTAAATAAATAAAGTCTTACAATTCTTAAAACAAAAAAAGGTGCCAAGAACATGATTGCATGTGTTTGGAGCAACAGAATATTTCTAATGACATTGTGTCTCTTACTGTTACAATTTTTTTTACTTAAACATTCATTTCATGTTTTTTGGGTTTTTTTTTTTTTTTCCCACATCACACACACTTTGTCTGCAGCTTCCAGGGGTCCCCAGACTTCATGTTTGGCATCCGCTCCATCCTCCCTCACTGCTAAACAGAGAGACCTGTGTACCCTTTAGTCCCAGCGCTGTGCAAATCAGGATGGCTGCCGGGAGCAGCGTGTGATTTCTCCTCTTGTTTTAGAAGGCAGTCGGTGTGCAGTGTCCAGTGTGCAGAGAGCCCCTCGTGTATGATCTTGAGTCACTAAAAGCAGCCCCTGAACCTCAACAGCCCATGGTAAGGGGACCCCCTTCTCATCTGAGCCAGGATTAACGGTGTTGCCTGAGGTGGGAGGAATGGCATCCTGTCTCCACTGAATGGGATCTCTAGAATTGGGCTTGACATGCCTAGGACCTGTCCACCAAGCCACAGCCCCCCTGGGGCCCTGACTCTGAGGCATAAAACCAAGCACCTTGTACCGCTCTCCTGAGGCACTCCTGGAAAAGTAGAGGTTCAAGTCTGCCACCTTCTCCTATTTGTTTTTTCCTCCCTGCCATTCTGCTTCCTTCCCTCCAGGAGCTGTATCAACCCAGTGCAGAAAGCTTGCGCCAGCAGGAGGAGCTCAAGCGGCTCTACCAGAGGCAGCAGCAGCGGGGCGGCATCATTGACCTCGAGGCTGAGCGGAAGCGGTATTTCATCAGCCTTCAGCAGGTGAGGGAAGAGTTTCTTGTTTGCCCTCTACTACCACCAGCCTTCCTGCAAATGCCGCTCTGCCATGGCCATAGGATGCGCCTTGTTCTACCCAGGAGGTTACAGGCTGATGGTGGTTGGCTGGTAGTAGGGGAGGGGCCTGCAATTCCCATCCCTGGGGATCTGCATCTCCCTCAGTGTGTCTCTTCTCTCCAGGCTTCTGCCCCTCTGGAACCTGAGGCAGCTGTAGATGTCTCCAGAGGATCCCACCCACCACCTAATGCCCTTGCCACAGAACAGTCTACTTTACCGGCTGCCCAGCCCACCCTGCCAGCTTCTTTGCCTGTGGCTACCCAGTACATGTCTGAAAAGATTCCAGGGACTGGGCCAAATCAGCAGAAGTTGGGTGAGAACAAGAAAGCCATACTAGATCCCCCCCGGGCCAGTCAAGGGCCCTGGCGACAGCCCAGTCGGAGACACCTAAAGGGAGGGGAGTTCTCTGTCCCCAGAGGTACCAGTGACACCCAAGAAATGGCTCCTCCAGAGAGGCCCCTCAAGGAGCCTGTTGACCTGAATCTGGAAGCCCAAAATCAAGAGGTTGAAGGTTCTCCCCAAGAAAAAGGACCTGGCAGCTGGCAGGGCCCGCCACCCCGCAGGACTCGGGACTGCGCTCGCTGGGGGCGCTCTAAAGGGCGGACACCAGGTTCTTCCTACCCCCGCCTGCCTCGGGGCCAGGGAGCATACCGGCCTGGCACTCGGCCTGCTCCTCGGAGGGACCCCCTAGGTCTGGAATCTGAGGATGGTTCCTAGCAGTACTGTAGGGGGGATAGGGAATTGGGGCTGGGAGGGGTACAATAAAGACATTTGGCCTTGCTTGCCTTTCTTTGCTTAGTAGTTCCTAGCTTGTGAGGTTTGCCCCTCTTTCTGCTTTAGCATGACTGGGGTGTGGCAGAGTAGCCCTCATCTTCGACCTTTAGTCTGTTCTCCCACGTAATCAAAGCAAAAAGGGTTTTGACTTTTCCAGTAGTGTAATGAGTTTCTGGGAAAACAGGTGGGAGGCTGACGTTTCAGCGTAATCCTTAAGACGCAAAATAATACAGCCCAGTGTGTGTACCCTCACATTTACATGTTCCGTTTATTTTTTGGTGGTATTAGGGATTGAACCCAAGGCCTTTGCAATTGGTTGCATCCCTGACCCCCTTCTTCCAAACCCCCAGCTTCTGTTTTTGAGAAAGTGTTACACTAAGTTGGCCAGGCTAGGCTTGAA
This sequence comes from Dasyprocta punctata, assembly GCA_004363535.1. Taxonomy (NCBI): domain Eukaryota; kingdom Metazoa; phylum Chordata; class Mammalia; order Rodentia; family Dasyproctidae; genus Dasyprocta; species Dasyprocta punctata. Next base: position 17,167 of record RJWM01032263.1, on the reverse strand, counting down.
CTTGGCATGCTCTTGACTCAGCCTCCCAGAGTGCTGGGATTATAGGTGTGCAGTCCCATGCCTGGCTGCACGTTTCTTACTTAGATGCCCTTAGGTGGAAGCATGTATCTTCCCCTTCATTCTAGGGTCTCTTCCTCCCCTCTGCCACGGGCCATTCCCCCATCATTGTACCCCCATACCCCTGCAATCACAGCACAGCCAGGGGAAAAGGGAAGTCGGAGACTAGAGCAGAGTGGCAAGTATTTATTGATTTCTTCAGAAAGGAGAGCTGAGCATGGCCTGGTCAGTCACCTCAGAGACTCAGCATTATGTATTGCCCCTGCAGGGTCATTTTTATACAGCATGAAGTAGCCCTGTACCTGGGCAGGACTAATCTGGGTTGTAGCTTGAAGGACATGTTCTGCAAAAGTCTCAGCCAAGGAAGGTGCTTGCCCTGGATAGAACCTCTGGAACATCTGCATCAGCTGCCAGTGTGAGCAATAGCCCACGTACTCCTTCATATCTACTCGCCCGGGGCGTATCAGCGCAGGGTCCAGTCTATGAGGAGAAACAGAGTTACAAGCAATAGTCCCGACAGCACCCCCAAAAAAGATGGTCACTTCTACCTCCTGGTTCTCCTGAGACACAAAGCGACTGGAGTCTTGCCTCCTTACCTGTCAACGTGGTTCGTGGTCATGAACACAATGCGTGCCTCGGTAGAAGCCACGCCATCCAAAGCATTGAGCAGCCCACTGAAGGTGAGACGACCTAGACCTTGGTACTTCACGGGGTCTGGAAGAAGACAGAGATGGAGAAGCCAAGTGGTCACGGCACTGGTCAGAATGAACATGGTCCCCTTACTCTACCGTGCCTTGTGCTGCCAACCCAAGTGTCCTCCATCAACTTTCCAGATTTTTTACTTGCTCCTAGTGTCCTCATGTAGAATTACTACCTCCCACCCATCCCCAGCACTTTCACTTACTCTCTGCAGCCAAGTCTCGGCTTAGAAAAGCGGCATCCACGTCCTCCAGGAGCACCAGGCTCTGCTGTGGGGCCACGCTCAGCAGGTGGTTGAGCCGGTCATCAGACAGGCTGGAGTCTGTGAGACTCAGCAGGCAGATGCTGTGTTCCAGTTCTCCAGCCAGGGCTGTGCTGTGGACCACGGTATGGCAGGAGGTAGCAGGCAACCTGGGGACTCTTCCTTGGGCCTAGCTGCATTTTTGTCCCAGTCCTGGGAGGTGTGTCTCAAGTGTGTCTCAAAGTGGCTCGCCCCCAACCCACTCAGTGTCCTTGTGTCTCAGGCTTATCTTGGTTCATGGTCCCCAGATTCATTTCCCTCTCCAACCCCATCAGCTCACTTTCACCACAAAAGCTAAGTTTCACAGAGTTAAGAAAAATTTTGACCACTCACATAAAACTGCTCTTTCCACAACCGGGGGGCCCGTAAAGCAGATAGCCACGTCTGTAGGGAATCCCTAAGGATATAGCCAGGAAAAAGAAGACCTCAAGTGAATCATTAGTCTGCCCCTGGTGTCCATATTCATCCCCAGCCCTGCCCCATTCTGGCCTGGTGACTTCCAAAATCGTCTGCATAGGCAACATTTCTTTCCCCTTCACCAGAGGTGACTGGGAATTAGGCCAGAGGCCACCCCCTCTCTGCTGAAACAATACAGTCAAAAGCAGCCTAGCCCAGACCCTAGCTGTTTCTCACCTCTGTCAGTGTACCATTTAGGGTTATCAATGAATTCCCGGATGTCTTTGACAATTCGGTCAGCCAGACCCTGCTGTAGAACCACAGAACTCAGGGGCCGCCGTCGGCGTGGGTAGCCGAAGGGGCGCCATTCGGAGCCCACAGCTGTGTACATCACTGTCTTCCCTTCCTCCTGTTGCAATGCTAGCTCTCGAGCTGGGAGGGGAGAGATGAGACAAAGCCAGAAATTCTCTTTACCGCTGCTGACCACCAAAATGGCCTCCTCCTGGTCTTCTGCTCTCATGGGCTCCAGTCCCCTTGTTCCTCCTCTCCACACCGCCCTTCCTCTGATGTCTAGTGTCTCCATCCCTGCGTCCCCCTCTAAAGCCTCCCGATGCTATCCCACACCTTCCTCCAGGATGTTGAAGAAAACCTTGCGGTCAGTGCCGAGGGCTGTGAAGGTGACAGATTCCCAAGGAGTGCCCGTCTGCAAGTCTATCATCTGCATCTCTCGGCTTCGTTCCACCCGAATCCACTTCCCCTGATACCTGAATAAGAATGGTCAAACAGTTAAGTGACAGTCTCTCCATTCTCCTTTTCTTCTCTCACAGCACCCCTTCTCCCCCCAGCTCCCAGCCTTACCAGATGAAGTGGTTCCCCGGGCTGGGAACAAACTCAAATTTGGTGGAGATGCGGCCACTCTCATGCTGGAGGTAGGAAGTCTCGACACTGAGGTGCTGAGTACGGGAACTGTGTCGGGTGAGCCAGCTAAGCAACCAAGCGTAGCTCCTGTCTCGAGCAGGCACTTCCAGTGTAATCATGTAATGGCGCCGAAACGCCACCAGTCCCAGTTGGGCGCCCTTTCGGGCCAGGGCTAAGGCTGTGCCCACACCCACCAGCCCAAATCCAGCCCCAAAGTAGGGATTGTCCTTCAGGGCTAGAACAAAGTCTGAAAGTGGCATCTTGAAAGGGAAACACCAAAGGTTATAGGCTATGAGGCATTATCAAAACCTGGGGGGTGGAGGGCAGTAGAGATGGAACAAAGCACAAGTTTAGGTTAGAAACTGGAACTCACCATATGTCCCTAGCCTTGTCCCACTTCCTGCTTTAATATCCTCCTGTGGGGCAGGGCTCGTGTTGGACTACAAGGGCCAACACTTCAGGCCTTTTCTCCTATTCTGCCCTTCATCAGCCTACTCATACCTCATTTTCCTTGCAGAGGAATTTTTGAAGATTCCTTAAATCCAAGAGCAAAATAACTGGCTTCACTTCAGGGTAATATATGGACAGTATTTGTGTGGACCCTGGGACCAGCTGAGATAGTAAAAGGCCCACTGGCTGGAGTTAGCAGAGGTGGTTCTTCCCTTGATCTGTAGGTGACCACATGTCATTCCTACTGTCCTGTTTACAGTATGTCCCTGACTTATGAACATTCAAGTTGCAAACTTTCACAGATACGAACGGACCTTGCATTAGGAACATTCAGATGCGAACAAATCCCAGAAGTAGCTCGTGTATCTGCCAGACACTGTCACAGTTGTGCTGCTGTGTGCTTACTGTACAGTGCAATTGTGTACCTTAGTACAGTGTTTAATCAGAGCCCAGGATGTCTGGAAGCAAAAGGAAAAGCAGTGGTGATGGGGAGGGGTCTGCTAGGAAGCACAAAGCAATACACACTGACTTAGGAATGAATTCAACTAAGGAATGTTCTCCAGGAACAGAGCTCATTCTTAAGTCGGGGACTTACTGTGGTTCTTTATTACCTCCTACCTAAACTGTCTCTTTAAATTTTAATTATTGCCACAGCATTTTAATGACTTCAGCTTTGCATCACTAAACAGCTACATAGAAATCTAAAGTTTGCTTCAGTACGATCAGCTTCAATTTGTATTACTCCCTTCTCCAATCTCCCAGCAGACCCTAAACTATACAAATTCCTCAGCCTGGTACTCGAGGGCCTACACAACAAGGCACCTACACAACAAGGCACCTTTCATGGCTTAACTCCTAATAATGCCCCCACAAACAAATATGCAAAACATCTCCCACGACTTGTTCCTGCAGTTCTCTCTGCTCAGAATGCCCGTTCTTTATTCTTTGCATTCTTCCCATTCTGCCCATCTATTTCCTCCACAGAGCCTTTCCTAAATCCAACCCCGAAAGACGTGCTAGGTCCCACTGTAACAAGAAGACCCGGAGAGACAGGACACAAACATCTCTCCCACAGCCCACCTCACCCACCCGCGCCATTCCGCCCAGCGCCTGGCACGAAGGGCAGTGAATTGACAGCAGTGACCTCGGCTGAGGTTCGGAGATCTAGGATCCAGAATTCCAAAACAGCCATGCATGCACGGGAGGCTACAGACAAAGCTTTTCTCTTCCCCAGTCTCTGCCAGACACCCTGCAGGCCCTTCCGAACCTCCTCGATACAGCAGCTCACGCTTCCAAGAACGTGGTTTGGAGCGCTCAGTCACCCCACCCCCTTACCGCCACGGCTCTCTGGCCCTCCGACTCGATGGTTTCACCCCTCGGCCCTAGAGTGAAGCGCCGCTTGTCCCCGCCCCCTGTGTCTCTCGGCTACTTCCTGCCACGCCCACTAAGAAGATCATGCCACTCTGCCCCACAACTCTCGATGGTTTGTCTTGCGCTTCAGGGTTACAGGAGGGAGAAGGATGACGGGGTGGGGTGGAGGGGAATCATAGAATACCCATCGGCCGACTAGGGGAAGCGTGGCCTCTGTATGCCGGATGTTCTAGAGGCGGACGGGCCCGGGGCGGTCGCACAAAAGGAGCCCTGGGAGGCCGCTCCAGCCGCTGTCGACCATAGAGATGTGGCTCCAGCTGGTCCTGTCTCCTGAGGTAAGGGAGCGGCCGCGGGGCGTGAACTGAGAGGAAGTGGGGGTGGAGCGAGCTGGAGGCAAAAGTTACTCGAGCCCCAGGATGAGGGTGGGCCTGGGCTGCAGGAAGCAGCGGGAGGAGGTGCTGCAGGGAGCGCGCCTACAAGCGGGGCCCCAGCGCCTGTCAGCGGCCGCCCGTGCCTCAGTCGCGTCACCGCGCCGGACCCCACCCGGGTCCCCGCCGCTTCCCCTCGGGACCGTAATCATGACGCACCCACCCCCCAGAAGCTACAGAATGTCTTTCCCGTTCGCTGGCTGTGGTCCTCCAGCCTGACAGTGCGGACGCTGTCATCGCCTCCACTTTACAGATAGGAAGGCTGAGGCCCGGAGAAGCGTGGCGACTGCGTCCGTCAGAGGCCACGCGGTGAGTCGGAGTCAGAGACAGGTGGCCACCCGGGAGCCTGGGGTCGTTGTTTCCCAGGCCTGCCCTCTCCCCTACTTCACCCTTCCTCTTCCTCGCTGCCGCCGCCTCAAGGATAGGCTCCTTTCCTCTCTCACGGTCGCCGCTTGCCTTCTCGCAGGTGGAGGGCTCGGTCTGCACGGCGCTGCGTCCGCCTGGCTCCCGAGCCCCCTCGGAGCGGGGAGGTCCCCAAGCAGCGGTAGCCGGCAGTAAGTGGAGGCTTCCAGACTCCCGCTGGCCGCGGAAGTGCTCTTTCTTGCTTCCTCAATCCTACAATCCGCTTATTTTGTTGGTTGGCTTTGGTTGTGGGGTTTTGTTGCTTTGGTTTGGTTTTGGTTTTGGTTTTTTTGGGTGTTTTTTTTTTGCTTTTGCGACAGGATCTTGCTATGCTGGCTTCGAACTCGTGGCTGTCCTCCTGCCTCAGCCTAGTGAGTACTGGCGTTACAGACATGCACCACCAGGACACCCAACTGATGTGCCAGGGTTTTGCTTTTTCGCAGCACAAATCGAACTCAAGACCTTGTGCTTGCCAGGCAGGCACTGTGCCGCTGAGCTATATCCCCGACCCTGATCCGCTATTTGGAGTAGAAAGATTCTGGAGAATAGGAAATATAAATTCTCACCTGCAATCTCTGCGATTCAGTTTCGTGAAGTCATTATTGTCATTCAATTTAATTGTAAAAATCATTCAGCTTAAACGCATTTTAGCCATGTATAGCTGGACATGCAATTTAATTCCCATTCATTTCTCACCTATGTTCCAGTTTGAGGCCTTAGATAATGCCTGAAATTTCTCCAGATGTGACAATTTATGTGTGAGGAACTGCATATCAATTGGTTATACCTTGTACTTTGGTACCAGATCCCTGGCATTAGCCTGCTGCAGCTCCGTGTTTCCAGATTCTTCGCTAGAATTCCTTTATGTTCACAGAAGTGATAATGTCAAGTAAATTACTCAAAAAGCTCCACATCTAGGAGGGAGACTCATAGGTAAACAGTAGTGCAGTGTGACACACTGGGGTTGGGGCTATGGTACAGTGCCACCAGGACGCTGGAAAAGAGAAAGAAAGCCTTCATAGTGAAAATGACATTTTTGCGGCTTCTTATAGTTAGGGATTGGTTGCCAGACAAGAGAGAGAAGGGAAAAGCACATTAACCCGCAAAAGGCAAAAGGGAGCAAGGGTGTGCAACTAAAGGAGGATGGTGAGTCTGGAGAGATGAAGGGGAGAGACGAGGATGTGTCTGGAAACCTCAGTGGAAGCTACGTGGCAGTGGAATGGCCTTACACCATTACTGAGAAATGGGGAGTTTGCCAGGTAGTAAAGGGACCTTTGAGATCCTTGGACCCCACCAAATTTTGTTGCAGATAAGAAAATTGAAAGGCTGGGTGTGGTGCACTTACAAGGCTGAGGCAGGAGGATTGCCATGAGTTCAAGGCCAGTCTGGGCTACATAGTGAGTTCAAGACCAGCCTAAACTATATAGTGAGACTCTGTCTCAAAAAAAAAAAAAAAAGGAAAGAAAGAAAGAAAGAAAATCAAGACTCAGCTTACTTAATGATTTGACCAAGGCCATTTAATAGTAAGAAATAATCTACAGTCTTTAATATGTTGGCTCTCTCCTAATATTAACCCTTTTTAAAATTTATTCTCATATATTCTCTTTATTCTGAACATTCTGCCATGCAAGGAAATGTCTGGGTAGGTACTGAGCTGTGTGTTGTGTACTAACCATATTTTGGTTTTATTTTGCTTGGCTTGTCAGTATTTAAGAGGCCATAGCACACAGGTCAGTGGTGATGGCAGATACTGTATTGGACTCACAGCCAGTCAACAGCACTGGAGAGATGGATGGACTATGCCCCGAGCTATTGCTGATCCCCCCAGCTCTCTCTAACCGTGGAATTCTGGGGCCCATCCCAAGTAACTGTCCTTCTGGGGACTCTGAGCCAGGTTGCCTGCTGGTAGAGGCCACAACTACCGAAGGCCCAGGAAACATGGAGATCATTGTGGAAACAGTACCCGGAACCCTATCCTCAGGAGCTCCTGGAGAGAGCCCAGGTATGTAGTTTCCTAGCGGGCCAGTGGGACAAGTGATCCTGAGTTTTGGGTGTGTTTCCTTTGATCCTTCTGTATGAATGTGTTGAGAACACAAGCTCACATGATATTTTTGTACTTTGAGATGTTGTAATTGGGTTTGCAGTTGGTGTATGTTATGGAAAGCTGGCAAAGTAGTGCATAACCTTGTACCGAGCATTCAACAAAGCCTGTCCTACAAGGGCTTCATGTCCGCTGGGCAGCAATCCAGGAGAAGTAAACCTTTCTGACATATCTGCCCAACTCTGGCTTTTCCGTACTCTTACAATCTTTGGGAGGTCTTTCCTGCATATTAACCCTACCACAGAGAAATAGCAGCCAGGGGTTGGACAAAAGGCCTAGCCTGTCTTTTCTACCAGCAGCTTGGCAAAGTTTTGCAGAGGTAATTGATCTTTCCCTGCCCTAGTTTCCTGTATATTTCACTCATCCAAAGCATGCTGTTAGGAAGAGTTGAGCATTTGTATTTATCCTAGTAGAAACAATCTACCCTTTCTACTTCCTATAACTTCTTTTTAGGTTTTTTCAACTGTTGTCCTCCAGGTACAGTTGTCACTACTTCCCCTGACAGTGTGATATGGTGACATTTTGGGGGAAAATTAGCTAATTTGATCATATAATGCGACTAAACTAATGTGTGGTGAAAGTGGGGGCAGGGGGGAGCCTGGGACAAACATTTTTAACTGCTTACCAGTTTGCAGCGAGCATCATTCAGGGATCGCATTTGTTTATATACTGATTCTGCTGAGTGTTGATGGAGCAGGTGTCATTTCAACCAGTTGATTCTTGTATGAATAAATTTGATAAAATTGTCATTTTTATGTTTCCTGTTATATTATCTTACAACAGTTAATGGAAAAAATATGCAGTGTTGGTTGTCTTGTAGTTAAATAATTGAACTGGCAAGTGGTTAATATATAAGGAAGTTAATATCTTTAAAACTCAAAAAGCTCCACAATGAGAAAAACAGACCTTTTGGTGTGTGTGCATGCGTGCGTGCATGTGTGTGTGTGTGTGTTTGAGACAGGGTCTCACTACATAGTTTAGGCTGGCCTTAAATTCATTTTAGACTGGCTCAAACTTGCAGCAATCCTCCTGACTTAGCCTCCCAAGTGCTGGGATTATAGGCATGCACCACCACACCTGGCTAAAAAACAAGCATTTTTATTTTTTAATTTTTGCAGCACCAGGGATAAAACTCACAGCTTCGCACCTGGCAGACAGGCGCTTCAGCTATTGAGCCAAACTTCTGGCCCTAGTGTTTTTGAGGCAGGGTCGCACTATGTAGCTCAGGCCGGCCTTGCGCTCACGTTGTAGCCCAAGACGGCCTCGAACTCACAACGCTCCACCTACCTCAGCCTCCTCAGCCTGGGATTAAAGGTGTGCGCCACCACGCCCAACTAAAACAAGCATTTTTAAAAAAATTTTTTTGTTTGTTTTTTGAGACAAGGTCTGGCTGTGTGGTTCAGGCTAGCCTGAAACTCACTATGTAGCCCAGGCTGGCCTCAAATTCTCGGCAGTCCTCTTGCTGTAGCCTCCCAAGTACTGAGATTACAAACATACACCACCATACCTAGCTAGTTTTTAAGTGGAAGGAAAAAAATCTACGTGTAATTCATTAAAAAATAGCCAGTAAAAGTTCATTAAAAAATAAATATAGTCAGTGGAAGTTTGCTTAATCTCACAAAAATAAATTCCAGTTAAAAATAATCGTGTGATACAGTTTTTCTCAGCTTTGGCAAAAATTAAATACTTAAAAAATAATACCTAAGAGCCGGGCGTGGTGGTGCATGCCTTTAATCCCAGCACTCAGGAGGCTGAGGTAGGAGGAGCATTGTGAGTTCGAGGCCGGCTTGGGCTACAACGTGAGTGCAAGACTGACCTGAGCTACATAGTGCGACCCTGCCTCAAAAAACCAGGGCTGGGAGTTTGGCTCAGTGGCTTAAGCGCCTGCCCTGGCAGGCGTGAGGTTGTGAGTTCAATCCCCAGTGCCACAAAAAAAAAAAAAAATAATAATAGTAATACCTAGTGTTGGAAAGCCTGTGAGGAAATATACTGTCTTAAAGCTTGTGAACAATATTTAGTAACATAAACTTTTGAAAGTCAGTTTCAGCTGGGTGTGGTGGCGCACTCCTGTAATCCTAGCATTCAGGAGGCTGAGGCAGGGGGATCGTTGCAAGTTTGAGACTAGCCTGGGCTACAAAGTGAGCCCAAGGCCAGCCTGAACTGTATAGTGAGACCCTGTCTCAAAAAGAAAAGAAAAAAAAAAAAGTCAGTTTAAGTCAGGTTTGATGGCACACGCCTGTAATCCCAGTGCTCAGGAGGCCGAGGCAAGAGGATCGCCATGAGTTCCAGGCCAGCCAAGGGTACATAGTGAGTTCAAAGTCAGCCTGAACTACATAGCAAGACCCTGTCACAAACAAACAAACAAACAAACAAACAAAAAATCAGTTTACCTACATAGCCAATTTTACAGTGTGTGTACTCTGACCCAACAATTTCATTTTAGGGATCTGTCTTAGAGAAAGATACACGTGCACACAGAGAAGGGAATGAATATGGCAATTTTATTTTAATTTAATTTGGTTCAAAACATTTCAGCTGTCCATCAGTTAGACTAGAATTTCATTTTGATTTATTGTTTTGTGTCTTGTATTTTGAGACAGGGTCTTGCTGTGTAGCCCAGGCTTGCCTTGAACTCTCACCAATCCTCCTGCCTCAGTCTCCTGAGTGCTGGGATTACAGGTGTGCACCCCCACATCCAGCCCATTTTGATTTATTAATTTATTAATTTTCTGAACAAAAAAAAATGAAGTTTGTGTACTCATGGGTAAAAATATCTTTGATATATAGCAAGTGGAAGAGAAAAAAAAAGCAAATTGGCAGAACAATGACCAAAAAAAATAAGACCTAAAAGAAGCCAGGTACAATGATACTTGCCCATAATCCCAGCTACTCAGGAGGCCGAAGCAGGAGGATTGTTTGAGTGTGGGAGCTCAGGGCCATCTGGGCAACATAACAATTCCCTAGTTGGAAAAAAGAAAAAAGAGAGAGTGAGAGAAAAGAGAAGAAAAAAGCCTTCAGCGATACAGACCAGACTGTTCATGTGAGGGTGGTGAGTGAAATCCGTATCATTTGAATTGTTGCATAGAACTTTTTTTTTTCTTTTTAAAAGTGTTGACGGTAAAGTTTTTGAGTTACTTTTTTGTTGTTGTTGTACCGGGGATTGAACTTACAACCTCACATTTACCAGGCAGGCACTTGTGCATCTGAGCTGTATCCCCAGTTGCATAGAACTTTTTTAAATTAAAAAAAAAAATTAGAGAAAGGTGGCCAGCAGAATAAGTGAGACAAACCTGGGCTTGAATCATGCATCGCTCTACCACTCCCAAACATGATGGCCTTAAGCTTGTGGAATCCCAGGTCTGTCTTCTCACAGGCCAGGTGGAGGGCCAAAAGACAGCAAGATCAGGGTCTTGCTCATTGCTTTTATCATTTTTTGTTGTTATTTTGTTTGTTTTAGTTTTTTTGAGACTAGGTCTCATTATGTAGTTCAGACTGGCCTTGAACTAACTCACTGTGTAGTCCAGGTTGGCCTTGAACTTGAGGCTGTCCTCCTGTCTCAGCCTCCCAGGTGCTAGGATGTAAGCCATGTACCACCACGCCTGGCTGCTGGTTGCTGTTATAACATTAGCAGTGATTATAGACATGACTCAACTCCTCAGAAGGATGTTCTCCATTATGAACTGTGTCTTTGAAAAGCTTTTTTCAGAATTTAAAAATGACACTTTGTCTTTTTTCCTCCCCCCTCCTCCTGGGGGATGGATCTAGGGCCTCAACACTAAGCTACATTCCTAACCCTTTATTATTTTTTATTTTGAGACAAGGCCTTACTAAGTCGCCTGGGCTGGGCTTGAAATTATGATGGTCTTGCCTCAGCCTTCCAAAGTACTAGGAAACAGGCACATGTCACCATGCCCAGCTACACTTTTGTATTGCAGATATTCTTTCTAGTTTATCACAGTTCTCTTTTAGAAGTTTATTTGTTTTGTTTTTTGAGACAGGGTCCCACTATGTGGTCAGGCTGGCCTCAAACTCACAGCAATCCTCCTGCCTCAGCCTCCTGAGTGCTGGGATTACAGACATGTGCCACCACACCCAGCAGGAAGTTTCTAATTTTTGATTCAGCAAAATATATTGCCTTTTCTAATGCTTTCTATATTTTATTAGTGATTGTTCATTCATTAGACACCTATCTTGTGCTAGGTATTTTGCTAGACACTAGGAATCCTAATACCAGTGCCAGGCCATCCCTGACCTGTGGGCTTACAATCTGGGTGCAGAGCCAGATCTGAAGTCCATCTGAACTCCTTGAATGGGAAAAGACACCTCTGCATTTCTACTAGTAACTAGCTCCTAGGGTCTCCTTCCGTCTGATTCTCTGCCTTTCTGTCGGTCCTCTGCCTGCAGGTGTCCTGGTAAAGGTGGTGGAGGTATACTTCTGTGAGCGCTGTGAACAGAGCTTCGCAGAGCCCACTCTGCTGTCCCTGCACCAGTGCACTGAGACCCATATACAACCTGTGCAGGGGCTCTCTAGCACTCCGTGCTCCATAGAGCTGCCTGCCAGCAACCTCACCCTCCATGGTCCTCTGCAGGGCAAGAGCCCAGCAGATAGCCCCCTGCCATGTCCTGTATGTAGACAAGAGTTTGCCCAACCACAGGCCCTGAAGAGCCACTTCAAGATTCACCGGGCCGCTCCTGACACCTTCTCCTGCCCAGAGTCTGGCTGTGTGTTCTCTGCTGAAGATCGTAAGGGTCTGCAGCACCACCTGAGGCAGACCCACGGAGCAGTTCCTGTGCCGTGTTCTTTCCGAGGCTGCCCCCTGCTTTTTGGGAGCCAGCAGGGCATGGAGTTGCACCGGCAGGCCCATTACCCATTCCACTGCACCCATTGCAGCTTCATGGGCTCCAATATCAAACTCTTCCGGCAGCATCAGCGAAGCCATGGGGCTGGGACACAGGGAGAACTTTCTGCTGTCCAGGGACTTCCATCCCAGGAGCTACTGCCAGGTATGAGACCCAGTCCCCTACCTGGGATGTAGCAGTAGTTGATCTTACAGGAGAGACATTCATTTCCAGGACCATGACTGTGCATGTGTATTCAAAAATCTAGAGAGTAGTTTAGGACAGAATTACTGGATGGTATGGGAAGGCATCTAGAAACCTTGAACCAGTCAGAATATATGGGACAAAGAATAAGTCTTTGTCTACGACACTGAGTGACATGTGACTTACACTATATGTGACCTGAAGTTACTTAAGCAACGTTCTCTACTGACCATTTTAAGACTTGACTTTATAAGGGCAGAAGTGAAAGTGAGTGGTATACAGAATGCTTAGACTCCTTTCAGAGCAAGTGGGATTGGGCAGGAGAAGCTGGGATTATTTTAAAAGGAAACCCTCCAGGGAGGTGGTGCTTTATTGATTCTTACTCCTCTTGGTCTCAGAAAACAACAAAAACCCCAGCAAGGGGTGAGTGAGTAGAAGACCAGGAGGATAAAGAAAACAGGCCAGAAGAGGACAGCATTGTGATGAGAGAACTTGGCTTGCTGAGACCCACTTGAGCTCTTATTCCTAAAGGGAAGATCTTTTTCCTGGGAACTAGTCATACCTCTTTGCCTTACCAAGGCAGCTATTGGAGGATAAAAGAGATAGATTTGAGGGGTAAGGTGTGACACTGGCTTACTCAGATAGGCTTCTCAAGAGAACGGCTGAGTGATCAGTGTGTTTACCTGCACTGAACGAGCCCAAGTCACTGCCCTGAGAGCCTGAGCCACCAAAGTGTAGTCTACTGTCCTCTGCCTCTCACACCTACCCCTGTCCTGGTGACCTCAAAGCCCTCACCATAAGGGGCCTCTGGCTCGTATTTTCTGAGGTTTGATTTACTTTAGACTGGATTATTACAGATAGCTTAGCTCCTGGTCCTCATATCCCTTCTTGAGTGGGAATACATTTATTTACTTAAGACCTAACATTCCCTTCTACTAAAAGGGGGGGGGAGGGTGATTCTACTAGCCAGTAAGTGGAAAAGTTGAAGCTTTCAGTCATTGGCTGTCGTGAACTTCATCAAGGTTTATGTATCTCCAGCAAAAGGAGACCCTTCGGAGGAAGCTGGTCCATCTTTGCCTGGGCAGGAGTCAGCTGAGGAGGAGGAAATAGAAGAAGGGGAGACTGGCACCCAGAAAGACCCCCAGAAAGCCTTAGATAAAGGCCAGCAGGCTCAACAGTTGGAAGGTAATGACATTACTAGGTGATGCGGAAAGATGGATAGCAGAGCTCTCAGATCTAGCTCTCAGGTCTGGTTTTCTTTTCTTTCTTTTTTTTTTTTTTTAATTTTTTTGGTACCAGGGATTGAATTCACAACCTCGCCCCTGCCAGGCAGGCCCTTAGGCCACTGAGCTAAATCCCCAGCCCTATTTTTTGAGACAGGGTCTCACTATGCAGTCCAGGCTGGCCTTGAACTCACTTTGTAGCCCAGGCTGGTCTTGAACTCACAACAATCCTCCTGCCTCAGCCTCCCAGGTGCTGGGATTAAAGGCATGCACCACCACTCCTGGCTTCGGGTCTGGTTTTCTGAGCTTTGGTTTAGATCCTTCCATTCTTTCTATTTCACCTTGACTCAAAAGTCAAGGTCTGCTAGGTGCGATGGCACATGCCTGTGGTTGTAGTTACTCAGGAGGCTGAAACAGGGAAATCACATAAGCAGAAAAGTTCGAGACTGGCTTGGGCTACAAGACCTCAAAAGAGAGAAAGAAAAAGTCACCTGTGTGTGGTAGCACATGCTTGTAATACCAGCACTCTGGGAAGCTAAAGCAGAAAGGTCACATGTTTGAGCCCAGCCCAGACAACTTAGCAAAACTCAAAATTTTAAAAATATTCAAAAAGAACAAGGGATGTAGCTCAATGCAGTGAGCCTAGGTTCAATCCTCAGTACACCAAAAGAGAAAAAAGGTCAAGATTTGGTGGGTCCTGCAATCCCAGCACTCAGGAAGCCGAGGCAGGAGGATTACCATAAGCTTAAGGCCAGCCTGGACTACATAGTGAGACCCTATCTCAAAAAAACACTTAAAAAAAATGATTTGTTTGGTCAAGACGCTGGTCACATGGGGTCAGAATAGAGTTTTCTCTTTTGGACTGTTTTCCTGGCAGAAAGCTCTGTTATGGCGAAGGAGGGATGGTGTTCATAGTCCTAAGATGCCAGAAGTTAATGATGATCAGCATTCTGACTTGCTAGCATTAAGCCTGCTAGGACTTTTGTGAACCTTTGCTTCCAGTTCAGCAGAACGTCTGAAACCCATCCCCAGAGAGCATATTCACCATCAGGCGAACAGTAAAGATGCGATTGTACTTCTTACCAGCTCTCTAGTGCCTACCAGCTCAATGAGCCAGAGTTTAGAAGTAAGAGTACTTGGGCCGGGGCTTTAAGCTCAGCGGCAAAGTGCCTGCCTGGCAAGCACTAGATCATGAGTTCGATCCCCAGTAACAAAACAAAACAAAACAAAACAAATTTTATTTAAAAAAAAAAAAAAGTAAGACTACTTTACCTTCTTCCCTTCCACTCATTCCTTTTGAGGAACTTTTCACGCTAACCAACCCCACTGATCCAGCACAAGGGTGGCAAGAGAACAATACTGCATCTAGATCATTCTCCTGAGCAGCTCCAGGTAGAAGTTCAGGAACAGTGAGTGACTGGGGGAAGCACTTCAAACAGGCCACAGCAAAGTCAAGAAGCCCTTATGGTTTGGTTTCTCTGAATACTTGAGTTTCTCTCTGTTCCTTAAGACTACAGTTTTGAGACTGTTGTTTGGTTTCCTTGAGAGGAAAGCCACATAATGTTTGTGTCTGGCCAAATTGTAGCTCTCATATCATTTGGCCCGCCCCTCACCTACTGAAGAATCTCACTTCTAAGCCTCTGTATTCCCTTTCCTCAGGAGATGTGGCTTCTGGTTCCGAGTCTCTCTTCAAGACGCACATGTGCCCTGAGTGCAAGCGCTGCTTTAAGAAACGGACCCACCTCGTGGAACACCTGCATCTCCACTTCCCAGATCCCAGCCTCCAGTGCCCCAACTGCCAGAAGTTCTTCACCAGCAAGAGCAAACTGAAGACCCATCTGTTGCGGGAGCTGGGCGAGAAGGCCCACCGTTGCCCACTGTGCCACTACAGCGCAGTGGAGAAGAACGCACTCAACCGCCACATGGCCAGCATGCATGAAGATATTTCCAACTTTTACTCAGACACCTATGTCTGTCCTGTCTGCCGTGAGGAGTTCCGGCTCAGCCAGGCCCTCAAGGAGCACCTCAAGAGCCACACAGCAGCAGCTACAGCAGAGCCGTCTCCCCTACCCTGTTTTCAGGAGGGCTGCAGCTATGCAGCCCCTGATCGCAAGGCGTTCGTAAAGCACCTGAAGGAGACTCATGGGGTGCGGGCCGTGGAGTGCCGCCATCACTCATGTCCCATGCTCTTTGCCACAGCCGAAGCTATGGAGGCCCACCACAAGAGCCATTATGCCTTCCACTGCCCTCACTGTGACTTTGCCTGCTCCAACAAACATTTGTTCCGCAAACACAAGAAGCAAGGTCATCCAGGCAGTGAAGAGCTGCGCTGCACCTTCTGCCCCTTTGCCACTTTCAACCCAGTGGCCTACCAGGACCACGTAGGCAAGATGCATGCTCATGAGAAGATTCACCAGTGCCCTGAGTGCAGCTTTGCCACTGCCCACAAGAGGGTGCTCATCCGACACATGCTGCTGCATACCGGTGAGATGACTTCCATCCTCACGATAACATAATAACAGCCACAGTGCTGATGACGGCTAACATGAACCAGCATATGTCTACCAGACATCACATGCAGGGCCTCACATGCATTAATTCCTGGACACAGATCTAGTATGCTGTGTTTACAAATGAGCTGTAAGTTGAATGTCATTCACTTAAGAAAGTGGTCAAGTTAGGATCTAAACCCAAGTAATATTATTCTAGCTCCTATACTCTAAGTGATATGCTGTTGTGCCGTACCTTTTAGCCTCTGTCCAGTTCTAGTCAGGTGGGTGGTTGAATATCTCTCCTGTTAAGAGTAGAGAAACCCAGGTGAGAACAGATACCTTCATTTACAATTCAAGTCTGGGGATGTGCTTTGAGAGACAGGAGCCGAGGGGACTGAGACATGCGTGCACATTATGGCAGTCCATAGCTGGCGTATGACATGGAAACACAATCATTTCCAGCGAGCTACAGGGTCCACTCACTTCACCTCAGACTTTTTTTTTGTTGGTGCTAGCTTTGTGCATGCTAAGACGAGCACGGTACCACTAAGCTACAGCCTTAGGCTTTCTTTTTTTAGACAGGGTCTAGGTTGCCTAGACTGGCTTCAAGCTTTTGTTTCTCCTACCTCAGCCTCTGGAGTAGCAGGATTATAGGCACGTGCCATCATACTTCAGATTCTTGGTTGATTATCAGCATCACTGAGGTTTTAAGTAACAATAATATCAGGCTTCCTGCTATAACACCATTCCCTTTGTGATCTGTAAACATCAGTGGATTGATAAGAAGTTAAAAAATATTTCCATCAGAACTCATTTGGGATAACAACTTTTAGACAGTTTTGGACAAAACCATTGTTCCTGTTGAACTATTCATTTCTGTACATGATTTATTCTCTTGTTTTTTGAGGCCTTTCCTAATACTTTGTGTCTATATAGTTATACAATTTAAAGAGTTCTTTCATTTGTATTTACTTAATCTGTGACAGGCTAAGGTAGGGAAACACAAGAAGTAACAAACTCTGAAAAGTTAAATTTAGACCTACTTTAAGATCACACAGCAAAGCCGGGAGTGGTGGCGCACGCCTTTAATCCCAGCACTCGGGAGGCTGAGGTAGGTGGAGCGTTGTGAGTTCGAGGCCGGCTTGGGCTACAACGCGAGCACAAGACTGGCCTGAGCTACATAGTGCGACCCTGCCTCAAAAAACTAGGGCCGGGAGTTTGGCTCAGCGGCTTACGCGTCTGTCAGGCAGGCGCGGGGTTGTGAGTTCAATCCCCGGTGCCGCAAA
>RJWM01032262.1:0-21624 GCA_004363535.1 Dasyprocta punctata | reverse complement strand
ATTAGATATAAATTTTCTGCCTATGCTAACTAATTATGTAACTATAGAAACCATGTTATCATAGAAACACCTGTTGATTTTCTTCTTTTATCTAAACTTTCAACCCTGGCCAGAAAAAGGTATATAACATTCTGTTTGAGCTTACAATAAACGAAGCAGATTCACACAGTCTCTGAGCTGTTTGTGTGTCTGTTATCCATGCGCCGACGCTCAGCCCACCTTCGGGGACTCTGTGGACCTAGCCCGGCTGGACCGCGGCACCTTAGCTATTATATAAATGAAATTTACTACATTCTGCCAAACTATGGTGTAAGATGTCAACAAACAGCTAGTTTACATAAAATCCTACAGCCAACCCAAAATGGGTTGAAGCAGCTCAGGCCCTTACTTAACATTCTTTCCTTTGGGAAGCCTCTCCAGCTTTAATTCTCACTTTTGAATTTCAACACTTCAGCAAACTTTTCCTGAGTGCCCATTATGCGACCAGCCCCATATCAAGTGCTGGGTTGGAATGAAAAGCACACAGACTTGTTGGAGAGACATACAAATGCTTCTAATATTTACTTGAATTTAGGAAAATCAAAGAATGAAAAAAGGAGGTACTATTTTATTTCTTAAAATGCTTATAATTTTATTTAGTTTTTAAAATGTATAATTAGACAGCTGCAATAAATGTAAGATAGGAGAAAAAGGAAACTGATAAGAGGTCTACCACATTATACAGTATGGACATGACAGTTTCACATCAAAAACTCAGATAAAAGGTTAGAATGCCTTTTAGTAAACTCAGTGGCATACAGTTTGGGAATTTTGTATACAAATGTCCACTAGTCTGAGGTCATTAAGAAATATGAGTCATGGTTTTAAGATATACATGTGGGTGTTTCAATAGTAGAGAGATTAGAATTTTATTACTATTATTTTTGCAGTGCTGGGAATCAAATTTAAAACCTCATGCATGCTAGGCAAGTGCTCTGCCACTGTGCCACATCCTCAGCCCCCAAACTTTAGCTTTTAAATGGTCACTTGGTAGTAGAATTGTACTTGGTAAATGTAGTTTATTCAGTTCCTTCTGTTTTATATACATCTTTCTCCCACCAGACATAAAGTTGTATGAGAACTGTTAAAGTTCTGAGTAATATGAAGGAAAAAAAAAAAGCAAGAGGTGATGCGGGGGAGAGGGGGAAGGTGAAGTAACAAAAAGAGATTTAAAATCAAAGACTTGATACTCCAGGTTTGGATTTATGGTAGTACATGTGCAGTTTGTACTTTCAAAAAATGGCCTGATACATATCCCATATACTTTTCTTAAATGTGACACTGACTGTCCTCCATTAAGATGCAGGAGTTATGTTTCTTTAGTTGGAACTTGGTAACTACATCAACCAATAGAATTACATTTTTTTTTTTTTTTTGGCACCGGGGATTGAACTCACAACTTCGCACCTGTCAGACAGGCGCTTAAACAACCAATAGAATATGAAGGAAGTGCTGATATATGATTTCCAAGGCTCCTGTTCCAAACATTGCCACCTTTATCTTGCCTGCTCTGGGAGAGGCCAGGCACCATAACAAAGGGACACTGAAGTCACTCTTTGAAGAGGCCCATATGCAGAATAACTGAGGCTCTAGTTTAGCCAGCATCATCTTGTGAACCATGTGGCCAACCCATCTTGGAAGTGGAATTTCCTGCCCGCAGTCTAACCTTCATATGAGTGCAACTTTACCCAACCAATGATTGCAGCTGCCCACAGCCCAAGTGAAACTGTCCAGCAGAGCCCTTCCCAAATTCCTAACAGAAACTCTGAAGGTACCGTTCTAAGCCACTAGGTTTGGGGATAGTTTATTGCATAGTGTTAGATCACTTACACTGTATACTAATAATTAAGGTCCATAAAAGAAGGTATGTAGCTAAATGGCCAAAAGTAGGGGTGAAAATAGTATCCAATGAGAGAGGAATGGTGGCTCTATTTTATTAATAAATGCAAAGAGAAGCTTTCAATATCCCTATTTCAAGTTAATTTTTAAAGTGTTCTCTTAGTAGTCAAAGTTGTGGTTTCATGAATCTTACCTTGAAATCCCACTCATCTTCATACAGTAAATATTTCATACGAGAATCCCCAAACTTTGTACATGAGCTGGCTACTTCATCTATCTTCAGGTGCTGAACATTTCTGCCACTGTCATCAAGGTTAAGTTGGAAGGAACTGCTCTCACCTGATGAGCTCAATGTGTCTCTCTGTTCTCCTATGGGTTGCAATTTTAACTTCTCTTCTGACAAATGAAAGAAATTATTTCTGTATATACTTGGAACAGGTAAAAAATAAAATGCAACACAGTTTGCTACATTTTTAACTTGAAACAGCTCAGAACACTAGAAATGTAGAATTATGGACTGAAGTAAGAGGGAACCTCATTTTAAGAAACTCAATTGTATTTTCTTCTGTCACCTAATAATTTACAGTAATCATTGGAACCTATGTTTTGATACTTTGGTTGGCCCATTTTGGTCTCAAATTGTATTACTGTAGGAAATACCTCATCCTTCCTCACTGCCGTCTATTTAATTCATTGTGAAACAAGGTGAGTTTGATTAGAAAATGAGACCACAGAGAAGAAAATGATTAGGACAGTCACTGCAAGAAGAGAAGCCTATAGAAGCTGTCATGTATTTATTCCCTGAATAGTTATTGTAGGTGGGGCACCTGCTCATCGCAGATACTCAATAACTCTTTAAACCAAGAAAAAAAAATACACCAACACCATTGCAATAAAACATACCTATATAACTTTCTGCCAATTCCAAAGGCATTTCTTCAGGTGGTATTTCCTGTCCAGCAGCTTGACTAAGATACAGTCGCCTAAAAGCACAAATAAGCAAAACAGTATACCAGTCAACAAATACTGTGTTATGTGCTTACTAATGTGAATTTCTCTCCTGGATTTTAGAAATTTATAGAAAAAAGAAAATAAGATATGATTTTTACCCTTGAGCATACAGCCCAGTGGGGTGGCAGGCATACTATAGTATTTTACAGCAATCGTTTGTATCACAGTGGGTAACTAGCGTAGTGTGAGAATGCTGGGAATAGAAAGAAGCAGGACTGAGTTAGTTTCATTAGGCAGAGAGGTTTCCTGAAAGAGATGAGTCCTGAATTGAGTCGTTAAGAGTCAGCAGATGATCACCAAGGAAAAACTTGGAGTAAAGGAAGAACATTCCAAGATAAGGAAATAACACATTTAAAGTCCCAGAAATGAGAGAGAGAACATGACTTTGATTAAGTTGCTTCTTCTTTAATTCAGGTGAGGATTGACAATACCCAGAATGGGATGGATTTGACATGAAAAGAAAGAGCGGTAGGAACCCAAGGTGTCATCTGGGTCCTGCCTTTGACTGAATGACGTTTTACTACAAATCTCTCTGCTACTTACCGATCGCTGTGATGTCAGGCAAGTCAACTATTTGAGCTTATTGAGCTTATTTCCTTATTTGAAAACCTGAATAATGCCTTCCCCCCATGATTAAGTGATGTGTAAATTATGTGCTTATAAAATGGTAGCTAATATAGTACCTACTCCTTGATCCCTGGTCTTAGGACAAGAGTGACACATTTCATCTTCAAGCTCAGTAAATCAATCCAGAAACAGAGGAACAGGAGAGGGAGGAGAAAGGAAGGAGAATAAAAAGAATTAAGTACAGGTACCTACCCTCTATGATGAGTATAAATATTATGTACTACAAACATGTACTAATAAAAAATGGAAAAAGATTCGATACCCGGTACCAAAAAAACTTTTTTTTAATTTTATTTCTTCCAACTCTGATGAACTTCAGAACTCCATGCCTCTCACTAAAGAAACCAATCACTAAAGCACTGATAAACAATGTGAATTTTACTGGGGAATGTGGGGATGGTAGAGGGGATTAACTGTATACTATATAGCAAACAACTTAACAAAAATTCTTATTAAAAATTTCCCATCTGAACTGGGGATGTAGCCCAGTGGCAGCATGTTTGTATTGCATGTGTGAGGCCCTAGGTTTGATGCCAGCACTGAAAAAAAAAAAAAAAAAAAAAAAAAATCACAGCTCCCTTCCTGTTCTCTCTGGTCAATGGAAGAATTTCCTTTCTTATAATTACTGGCACTTCATATCTATGCCAGCATCAAATCAAATATATCAGACTGAGCTGACCAAAGCAGAGGACAGCCAGCAGTTTAGAAGGTGGCTCCTTATTAAGGTTTAGCCAGTTTAGAAAATGAGGACAGTGACAGCTGGCAGAGATTAGACATGATCACACAGAAGCCAGTGGCAGTAGATGACAAGGATTAGAGGCAGGACAGGAATGTCAGACTTGATCCCAGAAAGGAGGGCTAGCGAGACAGCCGAGCCCTCACAGGCCTCCAGGGCATCAGGCCAAGAGAGCAGACAAGGCCAAGTAATCTATCGACTCATTCAGCCACACCTCCTACGCTGGTATCTACTTTGCCTGGTGCACACAGTTGCAGGAGACAGGTGGCCCTGTTTTCTATCCTGCCCTTTCCAGCTGTCAGACTAAAGTAATTACACCGTCTCCCAATTTCTCCAATCTTGTACCCAACTCCCATCACTTAGCCTAGCAAACAAGGAACCTACTACTTAAATGTATCCATCCTTCTTGGAACACAAGAAGCTTGTAAAAAAAAAAATTGTCCAAGTGTGATGGCGCACACCTGTAATTCCAGCACCTGGGAAGCTGAGGCAGGAGGATGGCCACGAGTTCAAGGCCAACCTGGGCTATGTGGTGAATTCAAGCTAAGCCTGAACTACAGAGTGAGACGCTGTCTTTAGAAGAAAAAAAGATTGTAAGGAATAAATGTCTTACTATGTCTCAAGTAGTATTTATCTACGTCAGACAAGCAACGTGAACTATTTGGTTGGAACATTTTACTGGCTTTTCTACCATAGTCAACTGAATATCTAATTTAGTTCCTAGATGTACACACTTATCACCTATACACATACACACTCCACATTTCCCCCTCTCTTCTTAAGTGTGTGATGTTTTAGATTATTTATTTTTTGACTACATATTCAAATTATGAATGTCACTTTGAATGTTAATTCCATATTTCAGGGTCCTAGTTTTCCCAGGAAGATATATATATATGTATATATATATATATATATATATATATATATATATAGCCAGGCAAGAAAAATAGCTAACCTAAAATACAAAGCTATGTACACAATTGACTTCTCTTGTTCAGGAACAAATGTAACATGGAATCCCAGGCTCTTTTTTTCATCTACAAAACAGTTTGGCTATTTCAGAAGAAATAATTCCATATTCACAAGGTAACCAAAAATCCAGAACACCTTAATGAAACTTTCAGAAAGTTGATCAACCCCTCCCTTGTGCTAACTCTGCATTTGCTCATCTGATGCACTGCTATCATTTAATTCATAACATTTTTCTTGTGGATCTGGAGGCTCCCGAAGGTTGGCAGTTGTGATGTTCATGTTAAATATTTTCTATTATGACTACAGTGCAATGGAAAACAAATTAAGTGAAAGTTTACATTGTACTTGTGGTCAATAGTAATAATCTTTTACCTTCATCATGGTCATTTTGTGAGTTCTTCAGGTTCTTCACTCTAAGCTATGCCCCCAGTCCTTTTCTTATGTTTTATTTTGAGACAGGGTCTCCTTAATTGATAAGTTGCTCAGGCTAGAACTAAACCTGTGATTATCCTGCTTCAGCTCCCCAGAGTGCTGGGACTGCAGGTGAGGGCCACCATGTCCAGCCTTTCATTTTTGACTATTTCATTCTGGCTGGAGCAGTGAAGAAGTACATCATCATTTAAAAAAACCCTACAGACACAAATATTTATAAAACACTTTCTAGAAAATATTAATGACTTTCACCTGGGTATTTTGAGATCCACAAGTCTACAGTTGAATAGCTGATCAATAAGCACCAAATTTTCTTCTTCCAGTTCATGAATAGTATTTTCTAATTTTTCAACTTCTTTCCTGTGAATTGTAATCTGTTCTCAAAAAAAGAGAATGGATATTGGTACTTTTTGATTTAGTTCTATAAAGTCTTCTATAGCAAATTCAACTCCTGCAAGTGCATTTGCCTGAGGAAAAGATCTATCATGTATTATTTATTACTAGGTTAGCTTTGTCTTTCATCCATAGGAAGAAACAGGCAATTTAGCAGAATTTGTTTAATGGTAAGGCAGTTATAATAGGAGAGTAGAAGCTGTCCTTTCCTATGCTTCAAGAACTCTCATAAACTTATACGTGAACCAGAGGCAGAGATAAGAAAACAAAACAATGAATTTAGCATCATGGTATACTGGTATCTAAATGAGGGTCTATTTAAGGGTAATTATAAACAATATAATAAAAAAACTAACATTTGGATAATGCTACATTATGGTATTTTCAAAAAGAGAGGTACATAGAATTTTCTGTTTGACTTTATAACATAATTGTGTTCTTTCTGAGTGATGATGTAGTTTGAAAACTGTCAGATAGATGAAAGATTATTTATTCATTTAATTATATACCTATTGTGTTACACTTTGGAAATAAATGAACACGTTAATAACCTAGGGCAGTGATGATGAGCCTTTTAGAACTTTCTGTGTTACAAGCAGCCCGCTGCATCACATGGGCCATAGGTTTGCCACCACTGACCTAGGATCTCTCAGCCTAGTGTGAAAATGGTGATGAAAATGGAAAACAGTGTCATAAAAACCATATAGGAAGCCCATCCAGCTGCTGTTGGGGGAGGAGGAGATGCACCCTATTTCTGGCAGCTATCAGAATAAAAGAGAGAATAGAAGAAATAGTATCTCATTTGGATCTTGAAAGGCAAGTAAGGATTCCCTAGGCAGCAACAAGACGGTGCCTTGTAGAAAGAAGGAACCACATGTCCAAAATCACAATTATTTTGATGTGGACACATACAAAGTACAAGTGGAGAGAAATAGGTGAGAAACAAATAGGGAAGGGACAAATGCTAAAGAACCTCATTGTTAGATGATGATAGGTCATTGCTAGATGTAGCACACTTAGTGTTTACTGAAGAAATATGACTAACACAAACATGAACAAAACCTGCTCATGTTGATGAGAGTTCTCTTCAGTCTCTTATGAAGTATATTTTGATAACATTTGTTTAAAGGAGGCTTGACAGTGGAAAGGATATGCGGAAGGCTCTTAAAAAAGAACTCCCAATTCACCTTTTTACCAGGCCAGAAAGTGATCACCGGGAAAGAGCAAGACAATGGAAGAATTAGAACCAACAGTATAAAATAGAAAGCAATACAGCCAGATGTGGTGGCACATAGCTGTAATCTCAACACTTGGGAAGCTGAAGCAGAAGGATCTCTGTGAGTTCAAGGTCTGTTTGGGCTACACAGTGACTTCAAGGTCAGCCTGGAATACATAGCAAGACCCTGTCTCCAAAAAGATCCCCTACCCCCCCAGAAAGAAAGTGATAGGCTGGTGAGAACAATAGACAAACAAGAGGAAGTAACAAATTTTGAGGGAATGAAGTAAAATTTTAAAAGGTACAGGGGTTTAGATTCAGTGTACCTTGTCAGGAGATGCCAAGAATGCAGCTGAGATGAAACAAGAAACATTTTCTGCTTTGTTATTGGAACTTCAATTGTATTTTGGAATCTGGAAGTATTCAGTATATTACTGTATGCATATCTTTATCACATAAGTCATTAATTAAAAGTATGAATTCCTTTTTTATTTTGTTTTGCTTTTTGAGAGAGGATATTAGTCCAGACTAGCCTTGAACTTGCTGAGTAGCTCAAGCTGACCTTGAACTCACAATCCTCTTGCTCTAGCCTCCCAGAGAATGGTATTACAGGCAAGTATATGAATTTTTTATATGTACAATGTTCTTAGCTAGATATTGAAAGATATAGATGAATAAGGCATGACTATTCCCCTCAAGACCACTTAGCATTCAGTGACTAAAACTATAGTTAAAACATATAACAATACCAGTGTCCTAGAAAAGGTTCAAATACTGCCGGTGGCTTAGAGTTGAAAGAAAAAAGAGTATGTTATTTACTGCCTCAAATAATTTAACAAAAAACATTTAACTCCATAATACTAAATTAAAAAGCTAAGGATTGGTGTTTTAGGATCTCTTGTGTTGCAAGACAATTAACTTGATTACAAGCTTGGGTGCCTTAAGAAAAAGTTTATGGTTTTTTAAATGTTGAAAATGAGAAAGAAGTTATAGTTAAGAGATTATAAACAGAAAAAAAAAAACATTTAGAAATATGTGACCTATGGGTTTGGCATGCAGGAGAGGCAGCACACACAGTTGATGCTCCCTGTCCAAAGCTGAGCCTAACGTTCATTTTGCAGAGTGGTACCTGGGCTTCCAGGCTAAGGATATCCCATCGTACCACCTCCCCCTTGAGAGCACTCAGTAATGGCCTCATCAGTTTCTCTTTCCCTGCCAACCTTCTGAAATGTTTGGGAAATAAAAACTAGTTCTTTTTCATAGTCACATAAATATCTTTAGATTTTGGGGGTAAGAAAGTGAAAAGGAAAAAGTGAAAAACCACTTTCTCTCATATACTCAGGAACTGTACAAAATTGGGAAAAATAACTTAGTTAAGACTAGTGTAAGTCAGGGGCCCAGGATCCTGAATTAAACATACATTCTTGAATTTTTCTTCTGAAAGACTCATATGAAGAGTCTTATGCCTCTTCATAATTAACACTTCGATTGCTAGCTTCCTTAAATCTTTTTGTTTAGTTTCTCTGGCTTCCAAATATTGAGCTAGTCTATGTCATTTGAAAATTTCAATTCCCTTCATTTTCCTAATAAGCATGTTAAATAAAAGCAGATAATGAAAACACAAATAGGACATCTCCGTATCCTTCCCAGAGATCCAAATTTTTGGTTATTGTTGACAGTTAGAGAAACATTTTCAGTTGAATTATTAAGTATCCTTTGTTGCTCCTTCTAAATCTTTCCGGAAGATATTGAGTGATATACATTGTTCTGTTTCTGGGCAATTTCTAATTCTTTTGATAATACTTATAACCAGAAATATTTTTCATTAATTTTATGAGTAAATTTAATAAAACTAAAATGAATATTTATTGAAATGAAGAGAAATTAAGCCTATTGAATTTCCTTAAAATGATTTGCCCTTTATTACTAAGTTCTTTTTTTTGCCCATGATTCAATTACATTTGGCATTTTTTCTTTATTTTCATTGAATTATGAGGATAAAAAAAAAACTAAACATATTTTGTGGTTTTAGGAGGAACAGTCAATGCTGCATTTCTTATCAAATACAAATTTTTATAGCCAATTTCCCTAAGCCTAAGATCTATGACACCCTATAAAATTGAGTTGAATCATTACAGGATCATACTGTTTTACTTAATAAAAGTATAAAATTTCTCCCTAATGCTCTTTCTGTGGACAGTATGAACTCTTCTTCACCATGACTTTAGAGAGAAATCTTGATGAGAGAGGGCATCCTCCAGGGACTGGGGCTATGCCTATTCTTTAATTCTTGTTCTCATTTTGAATTGTTATTAAACTCATAAGGTTTCCTAGAAATGTTTTGTTTTATCAGTGAACTTATCTGTGTTATAAAAATCAGTCTGCCCTGTGCTGTAAGAATCAGTCAGCATCATTCTTGAGGGGAGAGGGAAAAGGAGTTAATCTCCAATTCTGCCTAAGGACTGAAAGGCAGATGAACTCGGACTAAAGCTTTTACTTTTATTTTTTGAGAGTTTCAGGATTACATCTAACCCAGTTTTTGCTAGGCAAGCATTCTACCACTGAGTCACATCCCGTGCCCATTAAATCTACACCAGTTTTTGAACCCAGAGATAAGTGAAGGTCAGTTTCATTCTGGAAAGGTCCCAGGGAGGAGAAGCTCACCATTCTGGAAACTTGATCCTGAAATTCAGCAGCCATGGAGGAAATAACTGTCTTGGATCCAACACTGTTGTAAACTGAATTATTTTTCAGGGGCAGAGCAGTGGAGAAGGGACAGAAGAACGACTCCAAGCATAGCACAAGAGCTAAATCCTAACCATCTCAGGTGTAGAAAGACAATTAAAATCAGGAGCTTTCCCAGGGTGGCTCCCTAATCCTTAGCAAAACACATCTCCAGAGACAAAAGACATGATTGACTCCAACCACACTGTTAAGCAGAAAAATCAATAATCAAAGAAACTCAAATGCTTTTTAACCGTTTGAGAGTGAGAAAGAGAAAATGAAAGTGTTCGAACTATATCACTTAGGTCTTACTTTCTAATAAATGACTCTAAATCAAAAGTTCTAAAATCTCAACCAGTAAGAGATCACCTCAGGGGACAGACAGAGATAGGTAATAGTCCAGAAGAAATCTTGACCCTAGGATAAAGACACCTTCAGGACATTTTAGGTACTCTGTCTAGTTACCTAGGCAACTTTCCTCCATAGTGCTAGCTAGGTTCTATTTAAACCCACTCTGAAAATATGTATCCCCAGGTATCTATAATATACTTACTGAAAGACCTCAATGAACTTATCAGGGTCATCTGAAAACTTTCCTAGATCTTGTTTGATCTGTCTCAGGTTGCTGAGAGGAAAGAACATATGAACACAGGTAGTCTTTTTGCTGTTTTTGTTTTTTGAAAAAGTATTTCACTATGCAGTTCAGGCTGGCCTTGAACTCACTATGTAGCCCAGGCTGGCCTTGAACTCACAGTGATTCTCCTGCCTCAGCCTCCTGAATGCTGGGATTACAGGTGTGCACCACCACATCTAGAAAATGTGGGTAGTTTTGTATGGCTTGTAATTATATTTTGAACACAAACAATAATTATTTTTTAATCCAAAGAAAGTTTAAACATAAAGCAAATTTGACCGTTTTTCCTCTTTCTTACAGTATGATTCTAGTTGTGAAGTAGCATTGTAACCCATACTTCCCTGTGCATTCAGTTTTGGCTCTAGAGAATAGGCAGGCCATGTGCAGGTGCAGAAAAATGTTTAACCACTCTCTCTCAATATATGAGGGCTGAACATTTTCCTGTACTTAAGAATACATTCCAAAGCAGCAAGATTTTAACACTGAGTATCCCATCTCCATCCAAATATCTTGGTGGAAACTCCAAGTGATATAAGGCATATGATATAGGGACCTCTAAATGATCCAAATAATATAAAGAAAACAAAACTCCCAACCTGATAAATGTTTGACAGGCTGAATTCATGTTCTCTAAAATTGAAGAATGAATTCTAGGAACAATGAAGGTTAAGAGTAGGAAGTGTTTGTTGAGAGAAAGCTTCTCTCTAAAAGGGACAGGAGAAGATAGTTGTCAATACCATAGAAAGCATATTCATTTTAAAACTACTTGTTTCCTAGATTCACTAAGTCTACTCAGTCACATAAGAAACAAGGAAAAGGAAAGAGGAGAAGCTGACAGTGACATTTTTATCTCGAATGTCTGGGTAGATGGTGAGAAGGAAATGAAAGAGGAAGAAGTTTAAGAGTGCATTAAATGAGTCCTGCTGTGGGTGTGTGGAGTCTGATGTGCCCTTTTTTTTTTTTTTCTTTTTGAGACAGGGTCTCACTATGTAGTTTAGGCTGGCCTTGAGCTCACTTCATAGCCCATGCTGGTCTCAACCTTGCAATGATCCTCCTGCCTCAGCCTCCCGAGTGCTGGGATTACAGGCATGTGCCACCAACCCGGCTCATGTGTCTTTAGGACATCGATGTGGAAATATCTAGCAGGCAAATAAAATGCAGGTCCAGAGCTGAGGAAATACTAACTGAAGATGTACACTTGATAGTCATGAAGGATTAACTTGCTAATGAGACTGACATGTACTGTAGTGTGAAGTGAGTTCTCCCCAAAAGTGGTAGTTTTGTTTCATAAATAGCATTGAAGCACTGGGCTGAGTGGCTACTATCATGGATGTAAAGGGGCTTTCAAGAAGGGTGATCGGGCTAGGTAAGTCTAAGGCACCATTGCCCTCAGGACCCAGAAACACTCAGGGTTCTGGACTCTTGCCCTCAAGGTAGAATACAACAAACCTGTCTGTGTGGCACAAAACCAACTCCTCAGGGAGGCCCCTTTTTATGTTCCTTAGCACCTCTGAACTGACTAGAGTCAGTCACTGAAAGATTTTAATCAGAAGACTTGCACGGTGAGGTTTATGTTTTAGAAAGATGTCTCTGAGGTGACGTAAAGGAGAAGGGAAATTTCTGATCCAGGGGGAGGAACATCATGTAAGACACAATAGAAGGATCTGTGTGAGAGATAATGAGGGCTTGACCTAGGCAATGACAACAAATGAGAGGTGGCTGAAACTAGAACGAAGATTTAGAGGTTTTTTAGATTGGGAAACAAAACAGCATTTCTAAGATAATCCCAAATTTCTGGCTTGGGAGATCCTTAATTGGAGCTGAGATCATAAGAGGAAGCAATTTGGGGTAAGGGGAAAGTTGAATTTGGTTTAGGAGTTTGAGATGTCTGTGGTGCACTGGGTGGAGTCACACAGCTGTTTGTTCAATATCTGGGTTTGGAACATGGAAGTGAGATTAGTTTCAGTTTGGATGCTTTTTAGGCCTGCAACACAATTATCCTCAGACAGTTCTTCCCTGGTATATGGGAAGTACCTTGTTTCCTGTCTTTCCCATACCCAGTTTACTATGTTGCTTTGCTGAAGAATACTGGGAAGTAAATTTCTGAGGAATATGGAGAAGTAAATATACTGAGCTTCTGCATTCCCAGGAATAGCTGTATTTTACCCTTAATCTACTCTTGCTGAGTATAGGATTCCAAGTTGAAAATACTTTTACATCTTCACATTACTACTGAAAAACTGAATGCCAGCTTGGATTCTATTCCTTTGCAGCTAGTATCTTCCTTATCCCCACTAATTTCTGACAGAAGATTTTAGAATTTTCCTTTCTAGTGTTCTAAAAACTGATTTAGTATTCTAAAAACTGATGTCTTTTCCAGCCCACAGAATTTTTCTTCTATAATTCCACTGATGATTTCCTTTCCTTTATTTTTTTTCTGGAATTATTATTCTTTGTATATTGTATATCTTACACTAGTACTCTATATCTCTTGCCCCTTCTCCTCCTTTCTGGTATTATCTTCTCTATTCTGAGTGGTTGTGTGCCACCTATTTTTAAAAAGTTTTTAATCTTTATGTTTTGATACTGGGGATTGAATCCATGACCTTCATATAGCTGTATTCCCCAGGCCCACCCCTTTTTCTTTCTTTTCTTAAATTTTGAGACAGGGTCTTGCTAAGTTGCTTGGACTAGGCTAGAATTTGTGCTCTCCCTGTTCATTTTGTTTTTGGTGTTCTAAAAACTCATGCCTTTTTCAGCCCATGGGAATGTTCTCCTATTACTCCATTGATGATTTCCTTCCCTCTGTTTTTTCTTTCTGGGAATTATGGGCACACACTACCACACCCTGCTTATTTGATTATTATTGTCTTAGATTATCTTATTCACTAAATTACATGCATGCTTAGATTTGCTATTAATATAGACCCTTTCAACTCCCTGAACTTTTTCCACTTCTTTGAGGGACAGTTTTTGGTACTGTTTGCTCTTTACTTGGTGTTAGTTTCATTTGTTGGTTCTCTTCTGGGATAGTTGTACTTATATGCTTGGTGATCCTTGGTTGTCTATTCATATTTGAGAAAGGTCTGAGGAATGGTGTGGGTTTTCTCTACCACTGTGGGAATAGGTTTGTTTCCCTAACAAGTTTTTCCTCTGGTTGGGAACAGGGACTGTACATAGGACATCACGGAAGCTGAACTGACAAACTGCAATTTAGATGAGAAGGGGAAGAGTGGGATATTAGATTGTGGCCTCACAAGTGCCATTGTAGGAAGGGCATTTTGCATAGTAATTCCTCAAGTCTACAGAAGGAACCTTAGCTTTTATGAGGTAATTTGTTCAGTGTTCTCAGAGGACAACCTTCTCGGTCCTAGTCCAAGCGCAAGCACTTTTGATCTATGTGAAGTAAATGGCAGCAGGTCCCAGGGAATACTTACTGGTGCAGATCATCATATGACAAGCTTATTTTTGCTTCAGTTCCTGTTCCTACCATCTATCATATACACAGACTCTCAGTAGAGAATCTCCCAGGTTTCGACTTACAGATTCAGTTTGTACATCCTCTAAAGCAGTCTTACACCATCTGGACTAAACATTATTTGCTCATTTCATGTTTTCAACAATACGCTTTCACATCTGCCTTTTGTCTTCCAGGAGATTGCTTAACTTCACCAGCTAGTTAACTCCTCTTATTCACTTTGTGAATGGGTTCCTTCTTATACTTTTATAATTTTATTTCAGTGGTCCCTCAGGAGAGACAGGATACAATCTGCTATCTTGAAGCACATCATAAATAGTTCACAAAGGTTTCAATATAACTGTTTCCTACACCCAGGATCTAAGCTATACATTTGAGGCATCTTTCCAATGAGTATATCTATCATCACTGACATTCATTCACTCATTAGCTATTTAATAAACAGACTGTTTTTTCAGGTGCCACAGACCTCATGTTGAAAAGATACAGCTTACTCTATGTAATAAGGACACAGATGCATAAACAAATAATTTCAACATATTTCAGCAATAATTCAGTGAAGCAAGAGAACATTGGAGAAGACATAAAGTTTCCTGAGGGATTCATAAGGAAACTGGTCATCAAATTCTGTGCCTGAAGGAAGAGCTGGAGTTTTCCAGGCAGCTGAGAGTAAGGAGATAGTGGAGATAAGGGCAGAGGGACCAAGTGTGTACAATGTAAGGAAAAGAGGACAGTAAACGCCTAACGAGTACTGTCACAAAATGTGAACAGCGTGAAGGATGAAATACCCTGCTCTAGAAGTACTCATATGGCCACATCTAGCAAGAACAGCTCTGCACCATGATATAGGGAGACAGGTAGACAACTGAGCCTAAGGCATCACACATGGGCTAAGCAGTTTCTGTGATGTTCTTCAGAAGGAATAAAGGGATCCTAATGATCAGATTTGGGTGAAATATATAGGCAGGGACATTTTGAATATAAGCCAATGTCTGCACCACAGATTTGATGTTGGCTATAACATAATGTCCAAAAAGCCGAAACAGTCCATTTCAGAAGTCACAAGTGCACTGAGAAGACCAGAATCTTTCTTCAGTTGAATAAAAGGAAGGAACAAGTATCTAATCAAAGGAAATATCATGAATCTGAGTCTTCTTTAGCAGCATACTCACAAAAAGTCAAGTAAGACCCCCTTCCTTGTACATCAAGGGCCACCTCGAGGAAGACCAGAGAAAGAGAAAACTAAAAGAATGAACACTTTGTCCAACGGAGACCACATCATCCAAAAGAGACAGTTTAAATTAGGATGATCCTTTACCCTTTCCCATCACCCAGAGGAAGCAGTATGTAAAAGAGCTGTATTTTAGTAGACTATGAATTTAACAATTACTTCTGATTATTATTGGGATTATGGTATTTGATGAGCAACAACTTGTAATAAGATTAAGTCTTCGAGAGATAAAGAAGTCCACTGCTCCAGAAAAAGCGACAGAGAGATACTACCGAGCAGAGCAGACAAATGAATAATCCATTAACGGGATTTAAGTCCAGTATTGTTTTCAATGAGCTGTCTAGTTTAATCCTATTCTACCTTGACTGGCCTATCTTCATCATAAATGATGACAAAGACAGCTATTGTAAACATAACAAAATTTATAAGGGTAGCCTTCAGTGATATATGATCACCCTGCTTCAAAACCAGGTACTACTTTCACTGCTCTGTTCAGAGGGATTTTAACCTATTTTAGTATGATTGTGTTACAACAGATGATATAGGCAACTGCCTTGAAACTAACATGAGGCATCATAGAAATCAACGTTACATTACTATGTATTGCCCCCATGATCTTATCTGTTATTGGTTTTATTCAGTACTATCTCGTTTGACTATATTTGGCCAATTGGTAAGGACATTTAGTTAGAAGACAATAAGAGGTACTACAAGGGGAACCGAGGAAGGAAGGTATGGAAAAAAAAGACGTAGTTTTATATAAGGGTATTCATAAGATAGTTTAAAAGTCTATACTACTAAATGCATTAACTGGTGAGAGAGAAAAGTTGATATTCATAAGACCAGATCAATCCTACATGTCTTTACCTGTCAATCTGAACAGCCCCCTCAATGGTAACAATATATAATGTTGCAACCACTGTAAAATTCCAACCATCTACAGTACTAGACCTACAATTTTACAGTATCAGATCTGTTGTTGTTGTTTGTCTGCCTTTTTTGATTTTTGTTTCTATCTTCTGTATCTATTTTCTCTTAAATAAAAAAAAATACTATAAGATTAAGTCTTTCCTTGAACTACAGTTATCTTAGTCAAAGTTCAATACTTTTCCCATAACTTCAGTTATAATTAAAATTTATTTCTGGTTCAAAAACAATATAAAAAATTGTTTGTTAAATTCCACGCACCTCTCTTTTTAGCCAGTCATTCTCCAAGATCTCTCGATAACTACTCCTGTCAATTAAACTTACAGCATTCTGAAAAAAGAAAGAGTTGCCACATGGTAATTCACAAGGTTAGCAAAGGGGATACACATTCATTTTAAATTATGCTGTGCAATTATTTGGAGAATGTGTAAGATCTTTTTGTTTAGTTCTTTCTTTAGTCTTTTTGGGCTGATTTACACATTCTACCACAGGTGAGCTAGAGAGATGGACAGGGTATGGCTGTCCATTCACTGGCCTCCACTGTAACTGAATGTGACTGCTGTGGTGAAATCAGTAATTAAGTGATGTGCTTCACAATTAAGATGGTTAAATTTGTAGTGATCAAGCATTTTTTATAGTTAGATATAACTCAACATACATCAACTTTTCTGCATGTCAGTAGTAACATACATGTTTACAGACCTAACAGCAAGTAGTTCTAGCTACAAATAGCTATAAGTAGTAGCTACAAGTGACACAGTTTTCTAAGGAAAGGCATTTTAGACAAAGACAATAGGGAAAGCCTTGACAGTAGGTTCATAAAATGCATATTTGGTTTCAATTACTTGGATATTTATAGTTTCACCCACAAGAATTTTATAGTGGATGTCACTGTTTCTCTGGAGATACTTTTGTGAAGAAACTATGTTACAAATTTGATATTCAGTAACTGAAGGGCAGAACCAAAGGAAGAGCAGCTAAGAAAAATATTCTAGAGGGAAAAAAAATATTCTAGATCAAAAACATGGACAGGAATAATTTAAAGGTATGGTAAGGGTAAACTTACCTTTAAGTCTTTAGAGTTTAAAGATTTTCAAATAAAAAAGATCTGTAAATCACGTTTATTAAATCAAGAGTGAACATGTATTTTGTAGGAACTAGGAAGTTCTATACTTAAACTACAACAGTTCTAGTTTCCTCCAACATAAAATTTCAACAAAAGTAGGAAATGGTTCCTAAGTGAGGTTAGTTGAGTAACATTTTAATTCACCAACAATGGAGGAGTGGTTTCAACTTTGGTTACATATTAGAATCTTCAGAGAGCTATGAAAAATCCATAAATCCATGCATCATTCCAGGGTAATTACACTAGGATCTCTACAATCTTTATGGGTGGGACCCAGGCACCACTTGGGTTAAAAAAACTACAGTTGCAGGTGACACACCCATGTACAGCTAAGATTGCACAGCACTGGATTATCAGGAGTTGAACTGTAATGCTGTAAGCTGAACTGTAACAGCTGCGTAAGAGGAGGAAAATTCATTTAAGCATGTGAGTATTCAACATTATGTAGAAAAAAGATAATATATTGTATAGTGATTAGGAGCAACAATTTGAAGGAGATCTGAATTGGGTCTAGGTTCTCTCATTTGCTCTGGGCAAGTAATACCATATCTCTGTGGCTCAGATTCCTAATTAGCAAGTTCCTACCTCGTTTAGGGTTGGCAAAAGACTTAACCATAAAATGCTTATAAGAGTATTTGGGACAGTCCTCATGACATATGCTTGAAGTTACAGGCTTATTTCATCTACATGTGCATTTTTAATAATCTTAACTGTAGTTAGATCAATCAATGATTGATTTCACCATTTAGTCAGATTCTGTCACCCAGATGCATGGGCAGACAAACCATTGCCCAGCTGCATATTCCTCTGTTTTTGTAAATTAGTAAAAATCATATGATAGAAGAGTAACACTGTAAGAACAAGTGAACCAACAGGGGTGCAACAAACAGCAACTGAAATTCAGAAAAGACTTTTAAAAAGACCAGATGTTTGTAACTCTGAAGAAACAATGCTCCAGATAAAGGAACACTGGCATACTGACTGAGGAGACAGTTTGAAGACAGGAGTACTGTGTGTGTACATGAGTGTGTTAGTGTGGGGATTTAGTAATTTTACGTAAAAGAAATTAGAGAACATACACAATTGGAAATTTTATCTTGAAAAATGTTTTTAACCCAAACTTTTAAAACAACAGCAATATAGGGTGTACTTATACTCCTAGGTTTGGATGTGCAAGAAAGTATTTTTCAGACAAATTATTTTTCATCCTATAACTCATTCAACATATTTAATATTTTGCTAAAGTCATGATTATTATACTTTAAAAACCACTAATTGCTTCTTGTTAGACATTATGCTACTTATCTCATTCAATCTTCAAACCATTTCTTTAAAGTTAAATACGATTAGTGTTCTTTATAAACTAAGGAACATTAGCTAGGTAAAATTAAGTAACAAACTTGTTTATGCAAGTCAGAGGTATAACTGCAATTTAAACTCAAATTGGCCAGGTGTGGTGGCGTACACCTTTAATCCCAGCACTTGGGAGGCTGAGGGAGGTGGAGGGAGTGCTGTGAGTCTGAGGCCACTTGGGCTACAACGTGAGCAAGGCTGGCCTGAACTACATAGTGCAACTCTGCCTCGAAAAAAATAGGGCGGTGAGTTTGGCTCAGTGGTGGCTTAGGTTGTGAGTTCGTACCCCAGTACCGAAAAAACAAAACAAAACAAAAAACCCTCAAATTGCCTAATTCAGGACCCAAATTCCTAAGCACTATAATACACTACCCTAAAAAATATTATTTATTTGTGTGTGTGTGTGTGTGTGCAGGGTGCTGGGCATTGAACCTGAAGCCTTCACACTCAGCTACATCCCCAGCCCCTCCCCCTCCTTTAAAATTTTGAGCCATGGCCTTGTTAAGTCCCTAAATTGCCCAGGCAGGGCTTATATTTGCGATCCTCCTGCCTCAGTCTCCCAGAATGCTGGGATGACAGGCATGTGCCACCATTCCCAAATACAATATTATTTTTTATAAAAAATAAAAGGGAAGTTTTAAGAAAATTGAAATACACTGTCTATGGCCATACTACCCTAAATGCACCCAATCTTATCTGAAATATACCTGTGCGGCCCATTCCTTCTTTTGGTCCAGTTGCAGCAAAGTGTCTCTGATTATTCTCTTTCTAGCATCTTCCAGAGTGATTTTATACTGTTCTTTAAAGAGAAAAGTAGAAGTCTTCACAAGGCTGATCC
Source organism: Dasyprocta punctata (assembly GCA_004363535.1). Lineage (NCBI taxonomy): Eukaryota > Metazoa > Chordata > Mammalia > Rodentia > Dasyproctidae > Dasyprocta > Dasyprocta punctata. The sequence continues at coordinate 2,045 of RJWM01032262.1, read as the reverse complement.
TAGGTAAAACTGATGTTAGTAAGTTTCACCTTCCAGTGTCCTTACCTGTGTTTCTACCCAGTTTTTCCTCTGAATTCTTAGATTTTTACTGAGGCACGCAACTCCTACAGTTAGAAGAAATGCCCAATAATTTACAAAAAATTATATATAAATGAGTCTAAGATCTCCACAAATGTTAGTGTTTTTGAAGGATTATATCTCCAAAGAGAGAAGTTTAAACACTTTAATACTTATGTGGCAAGTTATCCTTTATCTCCCACAACTTATGAATCTACAACAGAGATAATAAAGAAGATTTTATTATCTGCTTGAGTAGCATACTGTACATCTGACTCCATCTAACGAGATTTCCGATATTCATGCATTTCCTAGGGCTGGACAGACAGAATGAGAAGAGGAATGTGAGGAGTAGGGGGGGCGCTGGCAGTCAGGTGACCCAGTCTATGTTGGGCTCAAAGCAAGCAGGGAAGACAGAGACAAAGTGCAGGGTTCTCTGTTCTCCTCACGTTTTCCTATGCTTGTAAATGTCATCACTGAAAGAGGAAAGAGTCAGGAATTTTAGACCTCGAACGATGCTTAGAGAGCATATAATCAATATACTTTTTTAAGGAAATTGAGGCACAGTGATATTAAGGGTCCCCTACATAGGAAATTGAAATAAAGCTGAATAAAAGTTCAGTTTCTTCATTTTTAAAAACAATTATCAAGCTCTTTCTATATGTCAGACATTACCAAAGACACTGGAAATATTTCTAATTAAGACGAAAATCCCTACCTTGATGGTATATATATTCTTGTGGAAAAAGCAGACCACAAATAATAAAACATAATTTTTCAGGTGGTGATGTGTGTGATGAAGAAAAACAGCCTTTTTCAGATAGAGTGATTAGAAAAAACTTTTTTGAGAATTTGAGTAGACTGAATAAGGTGCTGTAGTCAGAAATGTGAAATATGAAGCAACTGTCCTACTTCAAATGACTTAATCTGACAATTAGCAAAGTGAGTTGTGGTTTTGTTATAACACTGATGTTATATATCCCCATTAGCTGTATTCTATTTATAATATATACAAGATAATTATTTGGAAATTAAGATATATTTTCCAATACAAATAATGTTGAAGATCATGGTTGCTAAAATTCTAGCCACCTATTTAACTTTATTCTTTTTTAAATTTTATTTTAAAAACAAAACAACAACAAAACACTATAAAAAACGATGATACAGAATTTCAACACAACATAACAGAAAATTAGCACTAGTTAATATATTTCATATTATCTTCAAAGTAGTTGTTCAGATTGTAAGATTTAGGCATGAAAAAATAATCAAACATTGAAAGCACAAACTGTTCTTTTTGATGAACAGAGATTAGTAGTATAATTATTATATACATATAGATACGGTATCTATCTGTATATATATGATCTTTTCCCTTCTTTCTTTTCTCCTTTCCCCTGTCCCAACTGTTCTTTCCTTTTAAGCACTTTATTTCCCTTTCATTTGTATATTTTGGATCTTATTTACGCTTTCAGTTTTTGTACACGAGGGAGACAATGCAATATTTACACATGTGAACCTAATTTATTTCACTTATGAATATGGCCTCAAATTGCATCCATTTACCTATAAAAGTCTCAAGTTTATTCTTCTTCATAGTTGAGTAATACTCCATTGTATAAAAATTAGCTTATTCTTTAACTAAATAAAAGTGTACAAAGGATGCTGTAGAACCTAACTGCCATTAAAGGATATTTTTTTTTTAAATTTTATTTGAGCGAAGAAAAACAAAACAAACAAAAACTACAACAACAACAACAACAAAAAAAACGACATATATAGTAAAAACAAGCAAAGGAGACAAGCAAACAACTAGCATAAATACACAACATTGCAGGTTTACAAAGCCGGAAGATAGAAGCTTGACAATGGTTGCAATTTGCGCATCGTTATCTTTAAAATGGTTTCTTACATTAACAGATATAGACATGCAAGATTGATCCAATCATATGAGTATTAATTGTTCCCGCTCAATAACGAATACA
>RJWM01032261.1:11239-21655 GCA_004363535.1 Dasyprocta punctata | reverse complement strand
AATTAGGTATGGTCAAGCTACTCAAAATATAACTTAAAAATGCAGATTACATTTTAGTAAAATAATGTATATGCCTGAACAAAATGTACATGCACTGAAAGTGTCAGAAAGACAGGTCAAAATGCTGAAAGTGGAAGGATTCCAAGTACCTTTTATCTCATGTATATACTTTAAATTTTCTACAACTAAACATGTTTTTTGATAAGAGCAGATGAGTCAATTTTAACACTAAAGATTTTCATGAAGGAATATGTAATCCCAAACACAATCCGTAATCCGGATCATTAGCAATCCAAGTATGTTAAAATGCCATTAGCTTTGAACTGCAGGTCGAAGGAAAATATTCTTTTACACTGTGTCAACCCTGGCCGAAAGCAAGGCTACAGTGAAGCATCTCTGAGTGTAACCGCCTTTGAAAGAAACAAAGTCTCCGGAGGAACCCCAAGGGAGTGTGGGGGATGGGGCCGATGGAGTGTCCCCTTCGGGACAGGTCAACCATAGAGCTTTCCCAGATGGAAGAGATCTGTTACCAAGACTTTCCTGACAGCCTCCAATCCTAGGTGCAACCCTTACAAATGCCTCGGCTATCACCCCTGGCTTCCCACATGGCCGGAGTCACACCCTTTCTCGAGCTGCCACGCTGCAGGTGACGCGCTGTGCTTTTTTTTTTTTTTTTTTTTTTTTTTTGCGGGGGGTCACTATTTGGGGAGACAACCGCCACATGCAAACCTTCAGCGTCCGCTCCCCACTAGATGCCCTACCGGGCTTTCATTTTCAAATGTACAACGTTAACAATACAGGGTAACCGCCAGGGTCATCCGAGCGCTGCACACACACAATGCATGATTAGGAAAACCGCACAGACTGGAAACTGTCATTAGGTTAGTTGGAGACCTTGGCCTGTCACTCTGTTGCTGTAGGCCAGGCTTCCTCGAGGATGACACGGGGACGGGGACACACACACACACACACACACACACTCAGCAAGGAAGCCTCCAGCACTGGAGGAGACCAAGGTGTGAGCACTCGCTCGCAGCGATGCTCCCAGGCGCCCGCGGGCAGGGTCACCCCGCTGCCTCCGCCTTGGGTGTGTGGCACCAAGGTCCCCGAGGTTCCCGCTGCCCCCACGGCCTCCGCCCGACCCGAGCGCCACCATGCAGACGGCCCGCGCTGCCCCGACCCAGGTTGGACCTGCCACATCCCTCCTGAGGCCGGCCGGGTCTGGGCAAGAATCGAAACCCAAGAGCTCATGTGACACTGGAGCAGGGATGCGGCCTGCGCCCGCGTTCGGGCAGGAGCCGCCGTCTCCACCCAGCTCGGCCATCTTGACAGGCCAGACGCACAAAGCCGCCCCATTGTCTGGGGGGACGGCGGGCCCGGGGCCCCCCAGTCCGATCGCGTCCCTTTTGGGGATCAGGAAGGGGCCCCCCGCGAGGCTCGCGGCTGGAAGGGGCGTGGCGGGCGCGGGCCTGCGTGGCCGCGGGGTCCCCGGTCCCGCGGGGCGGCTAGGGGTCGCGGGGGCCGCCCCGGCCCGCGGGGCGCCGGCGGGGCGCGCACCTTTGAGGGTGGAGCGCTCCACCAGCACCGTGTGCACCTGCGGGTCGGCCAGGAACTTGCGCATCTGCTCCAGCGCGCTCTTCTCCTCCAGCGCCGCCTCGAGCGCGGCGGGCGCCTCGCCGCCGTCCTCCAGCAGCAGCGGCACCAGCTTGCGCAGGTGCTTCTGCAGCACCGCCACGTCCGCCACATTCTGCACGGCGGACACCTCCAGGCCGGCCGAGCCGTCCTCGCCGCCCCCGCCGCCGCCGGGCTCCGACATGGCGCCGCGCTGCGCGGAAAAGGCAGCCGCGAACGCCGAGACGCAAGCGAACGAGCGAGAGAAACAGAAGGGGAGAAACAGGCGGCGGAGCCGCACCGTCCGCGACCCACGACAGACTGAGGCACGCCGAGCCGACTCCTCCCTAAAGGCAGCCGCCGCCCGCCGGCCGCACCACCGGCGCCCGCTCGCGCCGGGCGTCACGACGTCGCGCATGCGCGGGGGGCGGGTCGGTGGCTTGCCGCGCGGCCTGCTGGAACTTGTAGTCCGGGCTCTGGGCGGAACCCTGTCTCCGCATCCTGGGACACCCCGCCCCCCGCCCTTAGCTGGCAGCTGGCGGATCAGGGTGGGGCGGCCTGTGCGTTCCCGAGAATTCCATGAACAGTGAATGAATGATGTGTGGACCCGAGGTGACATTGCGAGCTCTCAGCTTGTGTCTGGCACTGTTCTCAGCACTTGACCTGCGTTCTGACACGGAGCGAACGAATGAGAAAGTATTAGAAGGCGCCGAACTGCAGGGTCCGTGGATCCACTGTCAGATCCACGCGGGTTGGGGGAGAACTTCCCAGAGGATGAGGGCCAAGACGGAGACCCGCCCCACGGTACTCGCTTCCAACATGATGGCCCTCTGGGTACTCGGACCTGGCTCTGGTTCTGTGGGCCGGTGAGATCGGGGTCCCACGGGGCAGGGGCGGGCCGCCAGGTTCCGATCCGCCGTGCCCTGCTTCCCTACACCTACAGGACCAAGCCTGCCCACAGTTTTAGAAATGGTAGCTTCCTCCAAGGGGTAGAGCTTGGTCTTCGAGTGTCCAGATGAACTTGCCTCTTCCGTTGGTTGGGGGGAAGAAAGCCAAGAACAGTTTTTAATATCAAAGTGCAGAGTCACAGAGCTGCGTCCTGATTGGTGCAATGACAATGGTACGATTTGATTCTCCCAAATCATTTTTAGAAAACCGTTCAACCTACAATAAGCTTATTCCTTGCATAATTACTCAGTGCCAGGCCCCAGGGACTGCCGAACTAATCAGATCGTTTTTATTTTTAAGGAGTTTGTGAAGGAGAACAGATGAATACTCTTACCATCCTCCTGCCCTCCATTGGTCCATCCTGTGTGATATGACCAAACAATTCTAAATAACCTTCCAGAAGAAAAAAAATAATAAAGCAACTGCCCTGAGTTTGTGCTGTGATCATAATAGTGGAGATTAGCACTACCAGTAACTCATACTGAATGCCATGCTGGACATGATGCACAGGGTTCCTTCGATTCCTTAGGGGTAGGAAGAGGGATGAAGAGGAAGTGTGATCAGGGCCACTGAACTTTGAATTGGCCTTGCGCTGTCTGAGACTGAAATCCGCAGGGACCTGGCAGATAAGACGGCAAGCTGACTGCACCATGAGTCAGCACCAGCCCCCAAGACAGCTGCCCAGGCATCCAAGGGATTTGGGCATCTGCAACTGGGTGCCAGGCCAAGGGAGCACAGAACAGGCTCTGGATTTGCAGCCCTGAACCCTGGGCTCAAAACTGGAAGTCTTCCTTATTTCTTAAGAGGGTGGGATCGGGGGTCCATCCATCCACAAGGGTTCGTAAATGACCCAAATGTGTGGCTTTCTGGTTTCTAAAGATGTTTCCTGGGTTTTTTTGTTTGTTTGTTTGTTTTGTTTTGTTTTGAGACAGGGTCTCAGTGTGTAATGCACATTGGTCTTGAGCTCACTACGTAGCCCAGGCTAGCCTTCAACTCATGGTGATTCTCCTGCCTCAGCCTCCCAAGTGCTGGGATTACAGGAGTGTACCACTGTGCCTGGCTGGTGTTTCTTGTATTCAATCGGTAGTAAGAAGAATGGGCAGCCCTGCTTGGATGCTTGCTGTACCCAGGGGCCGGCAACCCAAGTGCATCACCCAGGGGCCGACTGGCCTGCTGTAGGGCTGAACCAGGAAGGGAGCTTCCTTCAAGGCGGACTTTCTGCCTCTGGCACAGGACTCTGGCCCTGTCACGCCCCAAACTGGCTCTGGGAAAGGATGGGACCCCCTTCGCTTCCAAACCTGTGGCCTCCCCCACACACTGGCTGGTTTTGGAGTCTGCGTTTCCTCCTGTCAGTGGTGGGATCGCTTTCAATTGGCAGGGGGCGGTGGAGTGGGGATTCTTTCTAAACTGATGGATTGTGTGTGGAGATGGGGCCACATCCCCTCTCCGTCTCTCTTTAAAATACTCTACAGAGCCGGGCGTGGTGGCGCACGCCTTTAATCCCAGCACTCGGGAGGCTGAGGTAGGAGGAGCGTTGTGAGTTCAAGGCTGGCTTGGGCTACAACGCGAGCGCAAGGCCGACCTGAGCTACATAGTGCGACCCTGCCTCAAAAAACCAGGGCGGAGAGTTTGGCTCAGTGACTTAAGCGCCTGTCTGATAGGTGCGAGGTGGTGAACTCTACAGTTCACGTTGGTTCCAGGCTCATCCCTTCCACTCCTTTCGACTCTTGGTAGCACGGAGCCCCTCAGGGAACCACCTGGGAAGCCACCGCCTTCTGCCTCTGGGCCACATCCCTCCTCTCTTCTAAGTTGGGCCCATTCATTTATTCATTCCATGGGCTGATTCATCCCCACTTCCAGGAGCAGGGTCTCTGTCTCTGGTTTTTGGGGGTTGTTTGTTTGTTTGAGACAGGGTCACTATGCATTTCAGGCTGGCTGTGAATTCATTATGTAGCCCAGGCTGGTCTTAAATTTGCAGTGATCCTCCTGCCTCAGTCTCCTGAGTGCTGGGATTACAGGTGTGCACTATGCCCAGCCTCTCTCTGGTGTTTATTTTTATTTTTCTATTTTATTTTATTTTTATTTATTTATTTTAGTACCAGGGATCGAACTCACAACCTCTTGCTTGCCAGACAAGCGCTTTATGCCGCTGAGCTAAATCCCTGGCCCCCTTATTTTTTATTTTTTTCCAAATCCATTTTATTTCAAGGAGAAAAAAAAAAGAAAAAAACCCACCTCAATTGGGGGAAACAATGGTACATGCATTGCACATTGTCATCCCCAAATCATTCTCTCACTGGTTTTTATTTTTATTTTTTGTAGGTACCAGGGATCGAACTCACAACCTCAGCTTAAGCCACTGAGCCAGCCAAAATCTCGGCCCTTTCTCACTGGTTTTTAAAGACAGGATCTCGCTATGTAGTTTTGGCTGGCCTCGAACTCAGGGATATCATCCTGCCTCAGCCTCCCCAGCGCTGGGATGTCAGGCGTGCGCCACCACGCCCGGGTAGGGAGATCTCGTACACTCAGGACCTGGCCCAGGTGTGCACGCAGTGCCTGACCCAGCAGGGAGTCCGAGGGCACATTACGGATTCGGCCTAGCCTTGCGCTTTAAGGCATTACGGGAGCTGCAGGGCCCGCTGGGCTGGGGCTTCCCCGGGACGCACCCTCTGGTCCGCGTCCTCCATCGAGGAGCCCCGGAGCCCGGCAGGCCGGAGGCGCAGGGGCGCCGGGACAGCCCGGTGGCGCCCTCTGGCGGCGCGCAGGGGACGCGCCCTGGATTTGCTCCTGAGAGGGCGGAGGCGCCCCCGCAGCCCGCCAGTCCGCCGGACTCGGGGCCTCGTCCCACAGCCGCTGCGACAGCCGGGGGAAAGCGGGGCCGCCCCGCCCGTCTCCAGCGTCTGTGTCCCCTTCAGGGCCCGCGGGTGCCAGGCCCCATCGCTTACGCAGGGACAGGGTTCTGAACCCCCAACACCACTCGGGTGGACACCATGGGCCCCAACACTGCCCGGGCAGCAGGCGCCTCAGCAGTGCGCATGCGCAGGCCTCTCGGCGCCCCTCTGTCCAGCGCGTATGCGCCGAGCCCCCCCCCCTTCGGCCCTTTCCGCGTCTGTTCGGGCCGGGCTCCTCCTCCTCCTCGTCAGCCTCGGTAGGCGGTGTCGGCCGGGCCTCGTGCTCTTGGGCGGCAGCGCTTGCTGTAAACCCGCTTTCTGTGATAACGTGGCTGCTGCAGCTCTTTGTTTTTGGTCTTTTTTTTTTTTGGCCGTTACCGGGGATCGAACTCACAACCTCTCGCCTGCTAGGCAGGCGCTTGCCACTGAGCGAAACTCCTGGCCCTATTTATTTATTTTTATTTTTTTGCGGCACCGGGGATTGAACTCACAACCTAGCACCTGTCAGACAGGCGCTTAAGTCACTGAGCCAAACTCCCAGCCGTAGTTTTTCGAGGCAGGGTCGCACTATGTAGCTCAGGCCGGCCTCGGACTCACAACGCTCCGCCTACCTCAGCCTCCCGAGTGCTGGGATTAAAGGCGTGCACCACCACACCCGGCTTGCCTTTGGTCTTTTTGAGACAGGGTCGGGCTGTGCAGTTCAGGCTGGCCTTGAGTTCACTTTGTAGCCCCAGGCTGGTGTCGAACACGCAACAAACCTCCTGCCTCAGCCTCCCGAGTGCTGGGATTAAAGGCGTGTGCCACCGCTTCCGGCCTGTCCAACTCTCTTTGGATGATTTTAGTTTGGCCAGTTTTTCTCCGTCCTTGACTTTTAACCTATGTGTGCCCTTTTATGATTGAGTTTTAAGTTTTAGTGTGCTAGCCATTGTGTGTGGTGCGTACTGCTTACATTCCCGGTGGGAATCCCTTTTCCTTCCCGGTCCTTTTTTGGTACAGGTTTGCAGTACACAACGTGCACTGCCTAGTGTGCAGGTGATCCACGGTCCTAACACATGTCTATTTCTTTTTTTTCCATCCCTTTCCCTTCCTTTCCTTCCCCTCCATCTCTTGAACTCTTCACCTTTGGGAAGGATCCACTTCCTTCTATCACCTACCTTTTATTTTGGGCTATTTTTACACTGGGTTTCTCATATAAGAGAGCCCACACTGAAGCCGGGCATGGTGGCGCACGCCTTTAATCCCAGCACTCGGGAGGCTGAGGTAGGCGGAGCGTTGTGAGTTCGAGGCCGGCTTGGGCTACAACGCGAGTGCAAGGCCGGCCTGAGCTACATAGTGCGACCCTGCTTCAAAAAACCAGGGCCGGGAGTTTGGCTCAGTGCCTTAAGCGCCTGCCCTGGCAGGCGCGAGGTTGTGAGTTCAATCCCCGGTGCCGCAAAAAAAAAAAAAAAATAAGAGAGCCCACACTTGTGTGTGTCTGATTTGTTTCACTTAGCATTATGGTCTCCAGTGGAGTCACTGTCCTGCAGATGACTCGTTTATCCCTCTTTATGGCACAGTAGTACTCCACGGCGTGTAGATACTGCAGTGTCTTTATCTATTCATCTGTTGATGGACAGGTAGACCGCTTCCAGGGGTGAGCTGTGATGAATCGTGCTGCTGTAAACACGGCGTGCACGTGTCATTGTGATACGATTACTCCCAATTCTTGTGGGAGGACACCTAGAAGGAGGATAGCTGGGTCAAGTGGAATTTCTAGTTTTAGTTTTTTGAGGAATGTCTATGCTGATTTTCACAGTGGTTAACCTAGTTTACATTTCCACCAACGGAGTAGAAGGACCCTTTTCCCCTGCATCCCCACCAGTATTTTTTTTTTTTTTTTTTTTTGCATCGCGGATTGAACTCAGAACCGTGCGCCTGCCAGGCAGGGGCTTACACCTCTGAACTAGATTCCCGGCCCTATTTTTTGAGACAGGTCTCACTATGTAGTTCAGGCTGGCCTTGAGCTCACTTTGTAGCCCAGGCTGGTCTTGAACTCACAATGACCCTCCTGCCTCAGTCTCCTGAGTACTGGGATGAAAGGCGTGTGCCACCACACCTGGCTCTCACTGGTATTTGTTATTATTTGATTTCTTTTTTGTTTTTTGGGTACTGGGAATTGAACTCAGGAACTCACCCTTGCCAGGTAGGTGCTGTACCACTGAGCTATATCCCTGGCCCTATTATTTGATTTCCTGATGATGGCCATTCTTTCTGGGAATTTTCTGGTCATTTATACTTCTTCTGAAAAGTATGTATTTATTTCACTTGCCAATATTTTGTTTGGGTCTTTTATGTGGGGGTCTAATGTTTTGAGTCCTTAATGCATTGTAGATATCAGTCTTCTGTCTGAAAAGTAGTGGCAATATTTTTTTCCTATTCTGTAGGTGGTGTCTTCATTCTCTTGGTTGTTTCTTTGGCTGCGCATAAGGTTTTTAATTTGATGTGCTCCCATTTGTTGGTTCTTAGAACTATTTCCTATGTAGCTGGGGTTCTGTTCAGAAAGTCCTTGCCCATGCTGATGGCTTCAAGAGTTTTACCTGTCTTGTCTTCTAGCAGATTAAGGGTTTCTGGTTTATGTGCCCTTTTGTTTATTTAAAGTGGGTTTCTTTTTTTCTTTGTCTTTTCTTTTTGAGACAGGGTCTCAATGTAGAGTTTGGACTGACCTTGAACTCACTTTGTAGCCCAGGCTGGTCTTGAACTCACAATCCTGCTGCCTCAGCCTCCTGAGTGCTGGGATTACAGGCGTGCACCAGCATGCCTGGTTTAAAGTGGGTTTCTTGTAGGCAGCATTTTGTTAGCTCTTCCTTTAAAAAACTCCTGACAATTTCTACATTTTGGGAGCTGATTGTGAATGTGGGTGGGTTTAAATCTACCATCTCGCTGTTTGCTTTCAGCTTATGCCATCTTTACATTGTCCGAGATGTGACGTCTGGATCCTTCTCACAGAGGCCTCATCTCAGTAAACACTGCCACTCTGTGCGGTGGTGCTCGGGCCAAGGTCCTGTGCCCCCTTGATGCCTCTCCTCTCCTTCCCTCCCCTCCCGTCTTCCTCTGTGCCTGCCTGCCTTCCTTCCTTCTCCAGTGCTGGGGATTGAGCCCAGGGGGTGTTGCGCTCCATCACTAGTCTTTATTATTATTGTTGTTGTTGTTGTTGTTATTTAGAGACAGGGTCTCACTTAGTTGCTGGGTTGTTAGATTGATTGATTGATTGATTGATTTTGTGGCACTGGGGCTCAAACTCACAGCCTTGAGTCTGCCAGGCAGGCGTCTAGCCGCTGAGCCAAACTCTCGGCCCTAGTTTTTTGAGGCAGGGACGCACTATGTAGCTCAGGCCAGCCTTGTGCTCAGGTTGTAGCCCAAGCCGGCCTCGAACTCACAATGCTACTCCTATCTCAGCCTCCCGAGTGCTGGGATTAAAGGCGTGCGCCACCACGCCCGGCTGGGTTGTTGGTTTTAAACTTGTGATTCTTCTGGCTCAGCCTCCCAAGTGACTACGATTGGAGGCAAGCACCACCCCGCCCCTTCTCTTCCATTTCTGTCTCATCCGCAGCAGACCTGCTGCCCTCCGGGACCCCTCGCCCCTCCACCCTACCCCCGCTTAGCTGCCACAACAAACACAGCCATGCGAATGCCCCCCAAAGAAAGCCTCACTCGGGCATAGGTGGAGCTGCGGGGAGCGGACTGGGTCCTGGGTGTGGCGTGTGACCCTGGACTAGCCCGCTAAAGGGCTCACAGCTGGGTGTGAGGCTGGGAGGTGCAGCAGGCAGGAAAAGGAGGCTCCCCGCAGCCGTGGCCTGGAGTGGTGCAGATAGCTCGTCCTCCTCCCCTCCACGATGCCCCCGCCAGGCCACCCCACTGGCCTGCGGAGTGTGAGCTGCACCCCTGTAATATGAGGGTGTTGGCTGTCTCGTCCCAGGAGTGAGACAGTAACTAGGACAGTCTCATTCAGCGCGCAGTGGGGCTGGGAACAAGGCTCACTAGGTGTCACTGATGTGCTTCTGGGGATTTGGGAGGACGCTTATTTTGAAGCGAATTGTCTCCCCCCAGACATGCTGGAGGCCAGTGAATGTCACCTAGCTGGGGGATAACGTGTTTGTGAGTGAAATCGAGTGGAGACCCCTCTGAATTAGGAGGAGCCCTAAATCCAGTCTCAGGTTTCCTTACAAGGCGAGGGAAATCTGGACCCAGACACGTAAATACTCTGGAGAAGGTCACGATGTGCCACCAATGCAGAGGTGGGGCTGTGTGTGTGTGTGACACGCGACCCACAGACCAGGGAGGCCTCGGGTGGCCGGGAGCCGCCTGTGCGAGGAGGGCGGCAGGGAGCGGGTCTCCCCTGGGTCCCAAGGGCACCCTGGATCCCCGTGCCTGGGCTGCGGCGGGGAGCGGCAGGGCCCTGTGTCTGAACCTGTGGTCGGGGCCTTCGCTGTGCAGCCCTCACCAAGTGGCGAGCACTGTTCCCACACTGTCACTGGAACGCGGGTCTGCGCATGGGAGCTGTGAGCCGGGAACTTCGGGATTAGGTCATGGGCGAAGATGGGGCTCCCTCTGCCAGGAGGTGAAGCCGTCTGCAACTTCCTGTGGCTCTGGGATAGGCCACCTCATGTCCAGAGTAAAGTGACCAATTTGCCAGGCGTGGTGGCGCATGCCTTTAATCCCAGCCTGTGCCATCATGGATGGCTGGGGGCTGGGTCAGAACCAGGGCTGGCATCGGAAAAGCAGAGAGGGGCGCCCCTGGGCTCCCCAGCCTCGGCCTCACCAGGTGCCGCAGGGGCCCTGCTGACGCCTGTTGGCCAAGCCTGGCACTGCAGGGCCCAAGCATCCCTTTGCCCTTGTGCCCGTCAGTCTCCACTACCCGTCCGCAGCTACAGTGCAGGGGACATTATGGGACAGCAGACTTGCAGGGATCTCGTGAGCAGTTAGAGGT
>RJWM01032261.1:0-11139 GCA_004363535.1 Dasyprocta punctata | reverse complement strand
GTTGTGAGTTTGAGGCCTGCTTGGGCTACAACACAAGCACAAGGCCAGCCTGAGGTACATAGTGTGACCCTGCCTCAAAAAAAAAACCAGGGCCGGGAGTTTGGCTCAGTGATTTAAGCACCTGTGTGACAGGCGCGAAGTTGTGAGTTCAATCCCTGGTACTGCAAAAAATAAATAAATAAATAAATTAAGAGATAATTCTTATTTATGCTCCAGGTATAATTATAATCCTCATGAGGCTATTTCCATTCATAGGTTTCTCAGTGACTTAAAGCAAATTAAGCTAGAACTAGGAAAACTTTCAGATGACCCTGATAAGTACATTGATGTCTTTTGAGGACTTACTCAGACTTATAAACTAGGCTGGAAAGATATAATGTTTTTTTTTTTTTTTTTGCGGCACCGGGGATTGAACTCACAACCTCGCACCTGCCAGGGCAGGCGCTTAAGCCACTGAGCCAAACTCCCAGCCCTGGTTTTTTTGGGGGCAGGGTCGCACTATGTAGCTCAGGGCGGCTGTGCGCTCGCGTTGTAGCCCAAGCCGGCCTCGAATTCACAACGCTCCGCCTACCTCAGCCTCCCGAGTGCTGGGATTAAAGGCGTGCGCCACCACGCCCGGCTGGAAAGATATAATGTTAATTTTAAATTAAACATTAACTTCTAGTGAGAGACAAGCAGCATTACAAGCTACTATTGCATTTGAAGGTGAGTATCATATTGTTAATTTTAAAAGGCCAGAAGATAGACAGCCAGGGGTGTTCTCACTGGTGCACAAGCAGTTCCCGCCCAAGACCCCAACTGGCCTGACAGAAAAACAGGAGATTGGAGCAGGAGACATTTTCAAGAGTGTATTCTTGAAGGTCTAATGACAAAAACCAAGCCTGCTAGTGATTTTAAATCGTCAGCTATTTTTCAGGAGAAAAATGAAAACCCCTCTGCCTTCTTAGCTCATTTATGATTGGCATTAATAAAACGTACTTCCTTAGATCCTGATTCGATGGACAAGTAATTCTTTGTTTGTTTGTTTGGTTCTGGGGATTGAATCACAACCTTGCGCTTGCCAGACCGGAGCTTAGGCCACTGAGCTAAATCCCTAGCCCCTGACAAGTAATTCTTAAAGATAAGTTGATTACCCAGTCAGCCTTGGATATTAGAAAAAAAGCTACAAAATATGGATTTTGCTCCAGAGTTCACTTGGTACTTTGGTAAAAGTTGCCTCCTCAGTATTTTATCACCGTGATGAGGAAGAGGCCAAAGAGAGAAAACAAAGACATTGGGAAAAGTAGCTGTCCTTGTTGCAGCCTTAAAAGAGACAGAACTTAGGTCTGATTCTCAGGGCTCCAAGGACTCAAGGACTAGACCCAGCTGCTACTACTGTGGAAAGCCAGGCCACCTTGAGAGCGGCGGCCTTTAGAGGCCCCCAGGCCATGCTGACCGTAAAGGTGACCACAGGAAGTGTAACCACGCTGAGGCAGAGACCCCAGAGCTCAGATGGGTCTCCCCAGCGGGTCCAGCAGGACTGAAGGGTCTCAGGGCTCTCGTCTTCGCCCTCTGGCCAGACCGTCATCTCCACGGAGGAGCCCTGAGGAATCATGATGAGAGGTAAAAAGCAGCGGATTGCTAGACACTGGCACAGGTCTCTGTTGGGAGCCGTTGAAGCTGGAAATTGACTTAGGGCATGACTCAGACATGACCTTACCAAAGTAACAAAGAGCAGCTGGGTCAACCACGTGAAAAATGCTCCCACAGCCCAGCAAAACAGGAGGCTCCTAAACAATCCAGGCCTGGGTTGCTAGGCAGAGGGGCTGAAATTGACGTCATCCTTCCCTGTGTATAAATAAACCGGCAACATTGGTTGAGCAGTTCCTTTCCTCCCATCAGGAGGATAAGGGCTCCACCTGACCCCAGCTTTCTCTCTGTCTTTATTTTCTTAGCCTCTCGCGGTCCTTCACCCCAAGAACCTTAGGAGCCGCATGGGTTGCGGCAGGTCTCTGTCCGTTTAACTCTGGTCTTCCTTCCAGGCACTGTACCTCAGTAACCAGTCACCAAAATATAGGTTGCTTAAGCTGTAACTGTAATAACTTTCTCTTCACTCATTCCTTTTAGTTATGCCTAAAAGCCCAGCTCCCTTCCTGGAAAGATTTTATCCTATCTAAATACTGTCATATATATATCCAAGTTGCTAACTAATCAAAATGATGCTGAGACTAGTATTTTTTTTTTTTTTTTTGGCGGCACCAGGGATTGAACTCACAACCTCGTGCCTGTCAGACAGGTGCTTAAGCCACTGAGCCAAACTCCCGGCCCTGGTTTTTTGAGGCAGGGTCGCACTATGTAGCTCAGGCTGGCCTTGCGCTCGCGTTGTAGCCCAAACCGGCCTCGAACTCACAATGCTCCTCCTACCTCAGCCTCCTGAGTGCTGGGATTAAAGGCGTGCACCACCACGCCCGGCTGAGACTAGTTTTGACAAATACAGTACATATAAATGTTGTTCATGTATAAACGTTAAGAAGAAAGTTCATTTGTCAAAATAATATACTAATCTGGTTCTCATAAATTATCAAATTTAGAGATAATTATAACTAAAGATAGAGGAATTTATGACAAAATGTCAGACTCTATGAATAAAGGGACCTGAGAGCAAATTGGTTACAACTGCTCTTCCTTAGAAAGTTTCTAAACTTACCTGTCAGCGCCAATGCCCGTGCTTTGATTACACGTGCCTTTGGACACATATTTTGATTACATATGCTTTGAGTAAAATTTGTTGTTGCCTAAAAGGTTCCAAACTCCAAGTAATCATACAGATAAAACCAATAACTAATATGTTAGATTCCTTTTAGATTCCTTTTACTGGGATCGACCAGATCTTGTCCAGAGAAAAGCTTATATGAACATGTTGAGGCCCTAACTATACTCAGCGGGCCTTAAATGACACCGCAGCTGCTCTCCCTTCTAAATAAAAAAATAAAATTGATGGAACAGGCCATCCTCCAAAATCAGATGGCCTTAGACAATCTAACAGCAGTACAGGGAGGTAGTTGTACAATTGTAAAAACTAAACGTGTGTACATTCCTGATCCTTTTGCTAGTATCTCAAGTTATTCAAGATATTAGATGACAAATCAATGATATGTCAGACTCTGAAATTCCCTGGACCTTATCCTCCCTATGGGAAGCCATCACTAGTTCCTCTTGATGGAAATTTTTGTTAACTGTACTTGTAAGTATCCTACTAATTCTATTATTTGACCCATACATACTTGTTTGCTTTCCTTTGTCTCCTCCAGGTTTAAAGCTGTATGCCTACTCAAGATAAAAATGCCTGGTGTCTATCGAGGGCCTCTAGGTAGAATCTCTGCAGAGTATCCCTGACTGCTGGTCAACAACTATGACCCCCTTCCGCCTGAAGAAGCCAGATTGGTTATCGCCCATTACCCCTCACGGCAGTTTGGGTGACTTCTTCAGAGGGCAGAATGTTATAGGCAGCTGAGTTAGATAGAAACATTACAGGTAGTCAGACAGGGATGGGCCCTTGATGGAGCCAATGCAGAAGGCCAGACACCTTAAAATCTCAGAGGAGACAGACACCTCCCGCTGTGGACCAGACCTCAAGGCAAAAGATCAAGCAAATACACCCACATCCTAAGCATTGATACTCTAAATTGGTCTCTATCACCCTGAGGAAGCCAGGAGTTGCTTTCCCAACTCTCCACAGGAAGAGTCACTGCTCTTTAAGCATGCCCGCTTCACGTCCCCACTTATTCCCAATTTAGTCAACTTTACCTGAGCAATTAAATCTTATTGGTTGACCATAGTTCTGCCTCACTTTATGCCCGCCTTGCAAGTTTCCATTTTGGACCCGCCTCACCTTGTGATTTTGCTCTATAAAATCCCTAGAAAAGACAGGGACTTTGGCAACCCACTTGGGACCCCTTCTCTCTCTCTCTCAGACAGAAGCTGTCTTTCTCTCAATAAATAGTGTGCTCTTAACCTCAGTTATTCCTAAAATTCATTCCTCAATTTTAGAGAACACAAACTTGTCCTGGATATCTAGTAGGTTGAGGAAACAAGTGGGGAAGAGAAATGGGCTGCGGCCTAAAGACAAATGGTGGCCCACAGTAGGTAGAAGAGGCGAAACTCCTTGCCATCAGTGACTGGAGACGAGAAGCAAGATGGATAAAACCCACCCTTGGTCCGGGGAGTAGGTTAGGAGTTTCGTTTTCCTGTATCAGCACCTGCTAGGCCAGCGCTCTACCTGAGCTACAGCCCAGACCTACTGAAGTCTTTTTTAGCTGTCTAGCACCACCTGTCTGCCTATCACATATCTATATCCTTCTATGTAGTTCAGGCTGGCCTTGAACCTGGAAGATCCTCCTGCCTCCCTGTGGTTTCTTTAATGTAGGCGACCTTCCCTGTGCTAATCCTCACTCCAACATCCCATGCTTTGCTCCCAAGTGAGGTGAAGTGCCCCTTTCCCATTACTAAGATGGCTCTGGAGGGGTTTGGGGTGTTCCGTGGGGACTCTGGTGAGTGGTGAGAGGAGGCCTGGCTCTAGAGGGACCCCGTGCTGCCACTGGCAGCAGTGCGACCTGGGTGGGGTCTGACTGCTTCTCTTCTCTGCGCGGCCATCACTGGGGCTTGCGTCACCCTCACCTAAGTGAACAGCGCCTGTTCACTCACTGGCTCAGTGCTCGGCACCATGGCTGGCTGAGCACGCTTGTCTGGGAACCCCGGGATGGCCTTCAGTTGCAGAGGCCTTTGGCGACCACCTGCTAGCGTCCCCCACACTCATGCCACCCGCCACACCCTCTGCCTGCAGTTCTGGCCCTCGCCGCCTCGCTCCTGCTTTCGCAGTCCTGGGGACTGAGCCCAGGGTCTCACACTTGCAGGGCAGGCACTGTACGGCTGAGCTCCACGCCCCTCCCGCCCTCGCGCCTTCCAAGTCGCCTTGTAGTGAGGCTTTAGGTAAACTCCATCTAACCCCACACCCTTGCTACTGGTCTCTAGGTTGAGTTTTCCCCCCGTAGCACTGTTCCAAGATACCATGCAGACTTGTTTTGTTTTTCGTGACACCGGAGATTGAAACCAGGGCCTTGCGAAGGCCAGGCAAGCAGCCTAGCACTGAGCGCCCCCTCCGACCAAGGGTGGGTTTTATCCATCTCGTTTCTCGTCTCTAGTCACTAGAGGCAGGTTCTGTGATGGCAAGGAGTTTCGCCTCTTCTACCTACTGTGGGCAGCCGTTTGTCTTCAGGCCCCAGCCCATTTCTCTTCCCCGCCTGCTTCCGCTCTGCTGAGCCCCCCTTGCTGGCCCTGGTCCCGGAGCAAGGAGTTTAAGAGGCTTGACAACACTGCCGCGGGAGCGCAGGAGCCCGGGAAGCGAGGCGTCCAAGGCCACCGCAGCTCGGGCAGGCGACAGCGACTCGCTGTGCATGGAGGAGGGCGCCACCCCGGTTCCCCGAGTCAGGGGCTCCGCTGGGCTCGGTGACCCAACCCCGATGGAATGCGAGGGCGCGCGACACACTCGGGGCCGACGGGCCGGACGCGCCCTGGCTTCGCTCTAGAGTACAGTAACTTCTCCAAACCTGGGTTCCCCAAATCACCGGCTTCCTCAAGAACCCTAGGGAGGCGCGGTCACATGACTCGCAGCCGGGCCGCGTGCCCCTCGGACCAATCCCCAAGGGTGGGAAGAAGCGGCGTTGCGATTGGTGCACTTCCGCAAGGGGAACGCCCACTCCGTCTCCGTGATTCCCGTGCGTCTCACTCTCTCGCGAGACTCTGTGTGGGCTAGGCAGCCTCTGAGCGCCGCAGTGCACCGGGCGGGGGCGGAGCACTCCGGAATTGGCTGGGCGCGCGCCTTACGTCATCTCTCTGAGCCTGCCGGAGAAGTGGGCGCTCCGCGAGCTGGAATCTTGTGTTAGACTTCCGGTTCTCTAGGGGAATTGGGCAAGTTTCCCAACGTGGGTCTAGGTTATTTCGCGTTGTTCCCTTCGCATGCATCTAAGTCCTTTTCGGAAGTCTGCGGCTCTTTGTGTGCCGGCCTGGCCTGCGCGGATTTTGATCATTCCGACAGGGCGTGGCGTGCTGAAGCCGGGATTCCTTCAGGTTGCACGCGGTGAGAGGCCGCGTGGGCTCCTCTGTGGTCCGCGGAGTGCGCGAGGCACGTGCCATCCCGGGCCCTGCACTCGGGACCGCACGGGCCGCAGAGCCAAACAGGCAGCGCGGCCTGGTCAGGTGATTACTATAACGGAAGCGAATATCCTAATTTGTTTTCTACACTTCGATCCTTTTCTACAAGAATACTTGGCTCTTACCTGCACAGAACCTTGTTTTCGTTTTTTTTCTTTCTGTTGTGGATTGAACCTAGCGCCTCATCCATGTGGGCAAGTGCCGTACAACTGAGCTTCATCCCTAGCCTATTAACTTTTTTTTTTTTTTTTTTTGAGGTAGGTCCTTGATAGGTTACCCAGGCTGGCCTTGAACTTGAGATCCTCCTACCTCAGGCACCTGAGTAGCTAGGATTACAGTTGCGTGCCACTGTGTCTGTGTAGACACAATTTGGATACCTCCCTACCGACATCATGTGCGTCCCGAACATTTTTCGCCTGATTACTTACCAAACGTTGGCTGAGCACAGCGTCAGGCCTGGAGATGGAGTGGAGAACAGATGAGGCGCTGTTCGCACAGAGCTCACGGGCCAGCGGGGGAGGCAGGTTAGCGTTGAGGCAGAAGCTACCAGCACTGTAGGATCCGACGCCTGAGAGGTTTGAGACTCCCAAGATGAGAAGCCAGGTTAGAACAAGAGATGATTAGTGTTGGAAGGCTCGCGGGTGAGACAGCCTGTCACAGAGGCGGCTTCCCTTTCTCCCCGCTCCTCGGCAAGATGGCATAAAAGGAAACAAGGCCTGTGCCTTGGGGAGATGCCACGTGGGATTGTGGACTGATGAGCTGGGTGTTCCTGGAAGCGCTCTTGGGCTGGCGTGGGTCCTGTTGGGTGCAAGGCCAGGAAGAAAGAGTGTGAAATAAGGAAGGTGTGTGGAGCTTTTCTGGCCTCCCTGCCCTTTCGTAAGGGCAGGAACTGCAGTCACTTTAAGGTCTGTCTTTCTCACTTCAGGTGAGAATGTGCAGGTGGTTAAACTCGGGGTGAGAAAGATGGCGCTAGTGGGGAGACATGAGTGAGTGGGAGAAGGAAGGGACACCATATGGTCACTGGGAGAGCGAGGCCTGGAGCCTGCCCAGGTCAGGATAGTATTTATTTATGACATTGAGATGGATCTGAGTTGCCCATGCTGGCCTTGAACTTGGAATGCAAGCTGGGATTACAGTTGTCTGGTACCTCACCCAGCTTTAAGATGGTCATTATTAAATATATATGTGTGTGTGTATATATATATATATATATATATATACTTTTTTTTTTTTTGTGGCACTGGGGATTGAACTCACAACTCCGAGCTTGCCAGACAGGCACTTAAGCCACTGAGCCAAACTCCCAGCCCTAGTTTTTTGAGGCAGGGTCACACTGTGTAGCTCAGGTTGGCCTTGTGCTCACATTGTAGCCCAAGCTGGCCTCGAACTCACAATGCTCCTACCTCAGCCTCCCGAGTGCTGGGATTAAAGGCATGCACCACCACGCCTGGCTTTTTTTCGTCTTTTTGAGACAGAGTCTTGCTATGCATTTAGGTTGGTCTTGAGCTCACTTTGTAGCCCAGGCTGGTATTGAACTTGCAACAATCCTGCCTCAGCCTCCCGAGTGCTGGGACTACAAGTGTGCCACCATACCCAGCTCTAAGATTGTTAACTGTATTTTTCTTTCTGGCAGCGGGGATCAAACTCACAACCTCATGCCTGCCAGGCAGGTGCTTAAGCCACTGAGCTAAATCCCCAGCCCTATTTTTTGAGACAGAGTCTCACTATGCAGTTCAGGCTGACCTGGAACTCACTTTGTAGCCCAGGCTGGTCTTGAATTCACAGCGATCCTGCTGCCTCAGCCTCCCAAATGCTGGGATTACAGGCATTTTAAAGATTCAGTCCTTTGCCTGTCTGTGACCTTGGGCAGGGCAGCCAGCTCTGTAGGTGTCAGCTGTTGCCTCTAATATGTGGACAGTAGTAACTGTAATGCTAAGTGATGCCGTCCTTGGATATTTAGGGGATACCAGAGTCAGGAACTGCAAAATAAAAATGGGCATTTACTTAAATAATCTTTAGAAAAAATACACAAACTGGTCCTGCCTCTGCAGTGGGTCTCAGAACTGGCTGGTATTAGTGTTGGGGGAACTGACAGGGTTAGAAGAAAAACACTCCTTAAAGTGGTTGTTCTTTTAAAGTTTGGAGCAACATGGTAAAAGCTGGAGAGAACTGTCGGGCCTCCCTGTTCTTACAGAGGTCACAGCTGGCCCCGTCTCAGACAGCTTGCATTGTGAGTGGGTACAGTTTCAGCGCATTCTCCATTTGGAAAACACTTCTATGGAACAGGTAAAGCTCTAAGACAGACTAATCCGAAGCTTGTAGCTCAGTGAATCCTCATGTAAGTATGAATCCACAGTGCAACGCTGACTCCTTTCAGCCGAAGCTCCAATTTCGCAAAAGCCGCCCTTCCCCCATGACTGTTTGCACAGAGAGCACCTTCTTGTGGCGTCTGGCTCAGTCTCGTGTCTACGTTTGGGTAAGAAGATCCTGTCATCCAGTACGACTTCTTACTCTCTGCTTTTCACGTGGCATTTCCTTTCTGAAGGTCACACAGTGTCACACTCTATAGAGTGTCAAAGATAAACAGCTGGACATTTAAGTGGTGGAAACATTTTTTTTTTTTAAAGTAATTCTTCACAGTAGGGAAAGAGCCAGACTTGATTCTGATTCATGTAGCGTCGACCGAGCACTTTAATGGGAGGTGATGTGGCATTTCCAAGGGACAGTGGCGGCATTGGCTGATGTCAAAGTGATTAGGCCAGCTGTGTCTGCCAGCTGCACTGATCAAAGTTAGGACTCTGCCCTCCTACAGAGATTCTTGGGGAAGTTATTTCAAAGGAATGGCGTTCAGGTCATTGAGTTGTAGGAGACAAATACACATCTCAAAGACAGGAAAGTTTCCTGTTTACAAGTTCTTTTTTTTTTTTTTTTTTTTTTTTTGCAGCACTGGGGATCGAACTCACAACCTCGCACCTGCCAGGGCAGGCGCTTAAGCCACTGAGCCAAACTTGCGGCCCTAGTTTTTTGAGGCAGGGTTGCACTATGTAGCTCAGGCCGGCTTTGCGCTCGCGTTGTAGCCCAAGCCGACCTCGAACTCACAATGCTCCTGCTACCTCAGCCTCCCGAGTGCTGGCATTAAAGGCGTGCGCCACCACGCCCGGCCAGCCCTGGTTTTTTGAGGCAAGGTTACACTATGTAGCTCAGGCTGGCCTTGTGCTCACGTTGTAGCCAAGCTGGCCTCGAACTCACAACGCTCCTGCTACCTCAGCCTCCCAAGTGCTGAGATTAAAGGCGTGCGCCACCACGCCCGGTTTATAAGTTCTTACTTAGTAAATGCTCAGAGATCAGGGGCCTATCACTGGCTATCACAGTCCATTTTCTGTGGCTATAACTGCATGTGACAGATTGGGTAATGTATAAAGAGTAGAGGTTTAGCCAGGTGTGGTGGCTTCAGCCTGTCAGCCACTTGGAAGGCTGAGGCAGGAAGATTACAGGTTGGAGGCTAGCCTCAACAACTTAGCAAGACCCTGTCTCAAAAAATTAAAAAGGCTGGCGATGTAGCTTAGCACTTCCTGGGTTAAATCCCACTTAACCTCCCCTCACCAAAGGAGAAGTTTATGTAGCACACAGTTCTGGAGGCCAGGAAGTCTGAGGGCAGGATGCCGGCGTCCGTGGGCTTCCTGTAAAGGCCTCCCTGCCGGGCCCTGCAGTCACAGGCGGCACGGCACCGCAGGGTGGGACAGCAACGCGGTGTGCAGGACAGACCGGCCTCACAGTCAGCCGCTCCTGTGCCGGCCCAGTGATCCATGAGTGGATCGGTTGGCTCACAAGGACAGCGCCTGTGACCCAGTCGCCTCCCCACGGTCCACCTCTCCTACGCTCATCACATGGCCTTGGGGAGACACTGACCACAGCGTGCCCTGTCTAAACAAGCAGGAGTAAGTCCTTCGGTATTCTGATGGAGCTGGGGCCGTCCTGGGGACAGGACTGCGTGCCACTGTAAGCTGTGTTGGGGCTCCGCTCAGCTCTCAGCTCAGGGGCTCCATGGAGTTGTCACCTGTGGAGCTCTGCAGTTCCCGGGTGCACCGTTCTTTAGTTCCCCTGGGGTTCCCATCTCCTCTCAGTGTGGAGAGCACTGCTGCTGTGAGCAGTCTGGGCTTCCAGCGGTTGCTGCCCTGTGCAATGCTGCTGCTGGCTAAATTCTTCGAAGCAGAATTGAAGAGGCAAAACCCGTGGCATCTGAAATACTACGAATACTTAACATCTGAAGCAGGACCCAGCTGCCCTCCCGTGCGGCCAGACGTGTCTCCAAAGCCCCCAGCGACAAACTGAAACGCTTTGCTCCTGTCCCTCCCACTGTGACTGCAGCATCCTCCTTGTCCCAGCAGGGCCCCTCGGAGCCTGTTTCTCGATGTGAAGCGGGGAAGGACTGTGGGCCTTGCGTGATCCTCTCTTCAATCCTGCAGCCCCCACAAGGCGGGACTCACTGTCTCTCACTGAGATGAGGACAGAGCTGGGACGGCGACTCTGGTCTCTGGCCCCTGACAGCCCCTCTGCCTGGGTGCCACCCCTGAGCAGGTTGGGGTGCGTCCCACGGCTGCCCAGCGCTGTGGCAGTCGCCTTTTTGGTGTCTGCAGGGCTCGGAGCTGCTCTCCCAGTGAGCGCCTGTCACTGCAGGGTTTCCTTCCCCCTTAGGGGCGGAAATGCCAGCTGCCTCCCAGGGGTTCCGGCCATCGCCACAGCCTCCCCCACAAAAGTGCGGAGCAGGAAGCATGGCACCACTCATGGGCGCTTCTAAGAGAATCTCCGTCCTGTGGGAAGGGGCCCACAGGTGGTGGGAGGTCCTGGGCCCCCGGGCCTGCCGTGTGACCACAGAGAAGTCCACTATTACTTTCGCTTTAAATTCATGCCAGAAGCTGGGCGTGGTGGCGCACCTTTAATCCCAGCACT
>RJWM01032260.1:0-21506 GCA_004363535.1 Dasyprocta punctata | reverse complement strand
ACACTCTTGTGCTTTCCCTCCTTGCACAATGCACCTTTTCTTTGAATGATATGATCTATCCCACTAGCTTCCTAAAAATTTCCCTTTTCTGCCTAAGTTAAGAGTTGAGTTCTTGGTCACCAGCAACCAAGAGTCCTGACTAATGCAGTCATCTTGCTAATAGTTGCAGTGTGGTGTGTATGTCCTGGTGTATGTATGATACTATATTATTCTACTGAATTAAAGTGCTAAGTTAGGGTCCCAGGTTCCACAGTGCAAAGGCAGCCCACAATTTGGCTGATTTCAAGATGGCAACATGGTAACTTGGTTTGAAAATAAAGTTCTTTTTGAGAATTGCTTATTTTTTGGTGTACTGTTAAGAAGCATTGCAACTTTTTCATGTGTCTACTTTGTCTAGATTTTTTTCATTTTTGCTTTCCAAATTTGCTTCAAAAACTTTTATAAATTTACTTTTAGAATTTAAAGTCAATTATTTTCTTCTTGGCAGATTGTAGTAGCAAAGAGTTGAAGCAATTTCAATATCAAATAGGGATTATTATAAAGGACAAAGTATATGCCTCAAATAGGGCACTATTAATTGGAAATGTAAATGTCTAAAGTGTTGAAAAAGTGTAAGTGACCAATAGGATTATTTTACGATTTCATTTAAAAAATACTTTCATAGTCAGACCCTTATTTTCTTTCTTAAACTGTTTTTAATTGACCCACGTCCATCGTACATATTTATGGCATATAGTGTGGTTTTGATACAGATATACATTCTATAATTAACAAAGCAGTACAGTTGGGATATCCATCACCTCACACATTTATCATTTCTTTGTGAGAAAAACATTCAAAATACTCTTTTAGGTATTTTGAAATGTTGAAGACAATATTGTTACACACAGTCATCATACTGTGCAAAGGAGTACCTTCTAACTTCTATCCTTCTATCTGTATCTAACTGTAACTTTGTACACATTAACAGATCTCTCCTTCTTCCCTCCTGCTCACTATCCTCAGCCTCTAGAAATCACTCTTCAACTCTCCTTCTCAGTCAGTTTCTTTAGGTTCCAGTAGTGAGATCACGCATTTTTTCTTTCTGTGCCTGGCTTATTTCACTTCACCCCAGGTTGATCCATGTTGCTGAAATAGTTTATTGCTGAAAAAAATCCCCTTAACTTCTGGAATATCACTAATAGCTAGAAAACTTAACGTTTGGAGTATCAGAAAACCCAAATAGACAAATGAAACATTTCCAAACCAGTCCCCTTCACTATAAATACACCCTCCCCCATTCTGACTGGGACAGAGCTGCTGCCCCTTAGGTCAGGAGTCAACATGGCAAAATTCTACCCTACTCTCCATCCAAGGGCTGCTGTTTAACCAAGGACAGGCAAGAAACTGTCATTGGCAAAGTTCCCCACCTCCTAACCAGCAAGAGGGCACACTGTCTGAATTGTGGTACCCTCACAGTGCACAGAGCTGCAGAAGACTGAAGTGAGGAATGAAGGAGCAAGGAGTCCAAAATGGAGACAAGAGGTTTTTAATAAAAGCAGAGGCAATGGGAGGTGGTTCAGGAAGAAGTTAAGAGGGCTACAACAGTTCTTCTATAACTTAAGAAAGGTCCCTTCCTTTCTGGGCCTGTTACCCATTTGTGCATGAGAAAATCAGGTAGGATGACCACTGGGGTTCCAGCCAGTTGACTGATTTTGATTCTGTAGGTTGGAAATGCAAATAATGAAGGTCATATGGCAGTTTGTGGCCCGAGCAGAGGTGGACAGAGAAGGGTTGATTGAGTGGGTAGAGTTGGGGTGCTGTGTAGGTGACTCATGTTCTTTAGAGATGACAGAAAATAGTGGGTGAAACAGATTCTAGGGCAGGTTAGATGTGGCAAATCATTTGTGAGAGGCACCCACAGTACAAACGAAAAGAATTTGAGTGAGACACTGAGAAACAAGTCTTAAACAAGATATATAGTACAGTTTAGATCTTTAATGTTCCCCAAGGCCCAGGTGCTGAAGACTTGGTCCTGAGTCCAAGGTGCTACTGGGAAGTGGTGAAATTTAGTGTTGTACATGGAGCCAAGGAGAAGGAAATTAGGTCATTGATGACATTCCCCTGAAGGGGATATTAGGACGTCTGTCTTTTCCTCTCTATGCTTCCTAGCTGCCTCAAGGTGAATATGTCTTCCCTTTCATATGCTCCTGCCATGATGTACTATGCTGCCACAGACCCAAAGCAACATGATCAAGTGACTGTGGATTGAAATCCCTGAAACTGAGCCAAAGTAAACTTCTGTTCTCTTTAAGCTGATTATCTATTTTGTCAGAGGAACAGTAAGCTAACACAACACATATTGCATGTGTGACAAGATTCTCTCCTCACGTCAATATTCACTTTAGTTTTCTGACTTCAGGTTTGGGCATCTTACCTAGCAGTACAAAAATAGGTCATGGAGGCATTTTTATTGTTTCTTTCTACGCTAAACATCTTTTATTGTCATGTTTAAGTGTGAGAAAATACAACAAATCATCTTTGTAAGAAAAATAAGTTAAGCACTCTTGCTATGAATCTAAGCAAAAGTCTAACCGACAAACATATGCCTGTGAACACTGATTCTAAAAACCACAGAAACTCTGTTCTCATTATACTATATACTAACATTTTTTTTTCCAGTGCTGGGGATTGAACAAATGGCCTTGAACACACTAGGCAAGTGCTCTACCAAAGTAGTCAACTTTTGATCATGATATACTTAAAACTATTAAAACCAATTAAGGCACAGTATGATTCAAAATTCATAGGCAAAGCAATGATAATTCAAAGAAAATAAAATTTACTGAACATGGTAAGACTTGGAATGATCATAGCTTAAGAGATACTAGTTTTTTTGAAAAAGTACACAAGGATGTGTAGTATAGAGGAAGGTAGTTCAGATTCAAGACTCAAGTTTATTTTTAAAACATCTCTTCTGGTATCAAAAATGGATTTATAATCCATAAAAATAACATCAGTGAATGCGGCATAAAGAACCTTAAAAGAATCGGACTATACCAGTTTTGTGACATATTGGTAGAGCCGTTCCGTAAATGCTTCACATGAAAATTTCTCCATCACTCTGGCTCTTCCTGCCAGGCCCAGTGTAGCTTTTAAGCATGGTTCATGGATGAATTTTTCCATTGCTTCTGAGAAGTGCACTGGGTCAGGCTCACATAGAAAGCCTGTGACATTGTGGACAACGGATTCCAAGGGTCCACCTGAATTGACAGCAATGACTGGACACTGCATGTACATGGCTTCCACAGGGACAATGCCGAAGTGCTCATTGCTTGGTGTATAAAGCACACATGTACAGCCATGGAGGAGTGAGATTTTCTGTATGTCTGAGAATGACCGCAAGAAGGTCACATACTGGCCAAGGTCAGAGTGCTGGACCATTTTCTTCAATTCTTGATAATGTTCCACATTCTCCTCGACTCTTTCATCATAACCACCTGCGATGATCAGATGAACCCTCTCCCAGACTTGAGAAGTCAATCTCGCCCGTAGCTGTACTAGGGCTTCTAATGCCAATTTCAGATTTTTCTTCCTTTCATATCTGTTAATAGAGAGGAACAGAAACTCTTTTCCCTTAGGGACTAGATCATCAAGTTTTTCAGGAACAGCTGAATCAAAGCTGGTGACATTCAGAGATGGGTAGAGAACATCAGGGTCTATATGAGACAGGGACTTGAAAGTTTCCTTAAAAATTGCAGCTGTGAATTGGCTATTAACCAAGATGCAATCTGCCATGCCCGTAGTATATTCCTCTATCCAGTCAATTGGGGCCCTGTACAGCTGTTTAAGAAAAGAATCTCTCTTGGTGAGAAGCAGATCTGGGAAATGACAGTAAAATAGGATCTTCTTAGGTCGTCTGGCCAGCTTGAACACAGGGATACAGGCAGACACCTAGCCAAAGTAAAATCAACAGTAGATAAAATGGTGAATTGAACTTCAATTGATCAGAAGCACAGATACCCACCCTGCCTTGTGTGTGGGAGCCACATGGGTAATGTGTAATTCTGCTCTGTATTCCCCTCTCTATGCCCAGTACAGTGATTGGTGCAGAAGGCTGGCAGACATTTTCAGGACATGTGCTAAACATTTAAAGCTTTAAGCCTAGTGATTACCTCTTCAACAGTATGGTCCAACAGAAATAAAATAAAAATTTAGTAACATTGAAGTTCTTCTGAAGGTTAAAACTAATTTTAATATGCCTTACTAAAACTTTCAAAATATAATCAATATGAAAATATCTTAATGAGATACTTTTTTTTCATATTAAATCTTTAAAATCAGGCTTATATTTTACAGTTTAAAAGTTACCAGTTTAGTCTGGTCATATTTTAAGTACTCAACAAACACAACGGGTATCATACTGGACAGCACTGCTCTAGGATCTAGATTTTTCTAAGGAACTAACAAAAGAACTATAGTAGTCTAGACTCCATAGTAAGTTTTTTGGGATTTGGATTTTAGTTCTAATTATGTAATCATAACCAAGTAATCTAATCCTCACTGGGCTTCAATGTATAGTAACAATCCTAGTTTAAAACACCACATAGTTTTTGTGACTATGAAATGCACTAATACGTGTAAAACTTTAAGTTTAGCATATATTATGTGCTAAATAAATATTAACTGTAATGATTACTAAGTATGAATTACAGGCAGGCATTTCTAGAGACTATGCTATTGGGAACCTTTACAAATTATGTAATCCCTAGTTCTTAATACCCAAAGCAGCAATTTAACCAAAGCTACATAAAACAGTTGAGCATGGAACTTGAATCCAGCACTTTTATTTCAAGGTCCCCACTTTTTTCTCTACCAAGTACATCTTACCTGTTTCCTGTTTACTGATGGACACGTGCAGAATGTTTGGTAAATACCTTTTTTTTTTTGCAGGATGATTGAACCTAGAGCCTTTGCATTGAACCGTCACAACCCCCACCTATTTTTTGAGGCACAGTCTTGTTAAATTGCTATGATGCCTATATTGAACTCAAACTTGCAATCCTCTTGCTTGTCTCTCAGAGTGCTGGAATTACAGATGTGTGTTACCATACCCAGCTGAATGCCCATGTTTCTTAAAAAGAAACGGCTTCCACATAAGGAAAGATGATCAAAAGTAACTCAGGAGTCACAGTTGAATAAATATAAATGAAGGGATGCTGCTATTTCTACATATCAGTTTGGCAATGATTAGAATAGTGGATAATATCCAGTGTGGACAAGAAGATATGGAAAACTCTGGAAGGCCAATTTGGCAACTGCTACTAACATTCAAATTGAACTACTCTTTGACTCACAACTTTACTTATAGGAATTTACTCAAATGACATGCTTGCAGAAGTGTAAACAAAAAAGTGTAAGGATGTTTATGACAACATCGATCTAGTCACACACAAAACTGGTTACAATGTTAGTGTTCTTTTACAGAAGAATAGATGAATCATGGTATATTCAAACAAAAGTGTATGAGCTAGCCAGTACAACTAAGTGAATCTCTAGTATAGATACATAACAATGTCCCAAGTACAATTTTTTTTTTGCTGACAAAAATATACAATAGATAGTACGTCATAATCTCAAATGTGTACAAATACGCTGCGTCTATAAATAAATACACACATAGCTAGTGTAGTCAATTTCTAGGAACATACAGGAATAACTTGCCAGTGGTTATCTGCTGGGAGACTTTTACACTATTTTTGGGATGGGTCTTTCACACTGCATTTTTTCATACTGTCTGAATTTTACTGCTGAGTAAGTGTTACTTTTTAAAATAAAAATTGAGGGTTGGAAAAACAGCTAAGAAAAAAATCTAGAATATTTATAGAGCAGACCTAGTTGAAAATTATTTACCAAGGTACAGGACTTGGAATTTTCTCCATTGGGGGAACCATGTTAAGGTTTTAATAGGGACGTGACGTGTTTAGCTTTGGTGTTTTTAATACATGACGCTCTAATGAGTACTGGGGTGGCCTGGTTGGAAAGACTGACAGCAGGTTGTGTATGACCTGGAAGTCAAGTCAACAAAAATAACGAAAAGAAGAAAGGCAACACATGAATTTCTCAGACGTAAAAGATAACTGAGGCCGACTTCTAATGCTAGCATTCCTGAGTGCGAACCCGGAAGTCTCATCTGTTTCAATTACACGACCACCCAGTTAAAGTGTAGATTTCTGGGCCCCATCTGAAAGCTCCCTAAAAAGGGTGTGGGCCGCGATTGGCAACTTTCGGAGCCATGCTACAGTTCGACAGTCCCACTTCAGGGAACTTCTACAGGTCAGCCCCGACCTTTTGGTAGATCGCAGAGGTCCTCCCTCGGGTGTCCCGAGGCCCCTCACCTGGTCGCACACCACCACGTCGAACTCCTCGTCGGCAAGGAACAGCACGTAGAGCGCCAGGAAGACCATACGCACGTATGCGCAGACGGCGGCGCCGCGCCTGCCCCAGCCCAAGCTGCGGGGCAGCCAGTCCCCCGCGCAGCGTACCGGCAGCTCCCGGCTCTCCGCGAAGCAGTGGCCAGGGTCGTAGTGCGCCGTCCAGATCTTCACGCTACAGCCGCGCGCCTGCAGCGCCAGCGCGGCGTCCAGCACCAACCGCTCGGCTCCGCCCACGCCCAGGTCTGGGTGCAAGAACAGCACCGACGGGTTGGTACCAACATTTCGATCTGGGCCGTGCCGTTCCCCCATGACTCCGGAGCCACGCCTGTGACCCGCGCCTCGCGGGTCTACCGCAAGCTCCGCCCCCAGAGCCCTGCTAGCTACTGAGGGCCGACGCTTCTCGACTGCGCATGCGTCACTTAGGCCACATCAGCACAAATCTATGGGGGCTTAGTAACTGCCTAATAAAATTTATCGCCTGACTTAGCCTATAGCCTCCTTTTGGGAGGGACTGAGTCATATGAAGGACGACGTGATCCAAAGAAATGAGCCGAAGGGTCTGTATTTTGTACTCAGCGGCCTTGCAGGTGGCCTTTAGCAGAATTTCCACAGGCATATCGTGGGACAACCCAGGAACCCCGCCCCCTGAGTCAGGGAGGACCTTGCCAGCGGGTCCGGGGGCGGGGTCTGAGCCAGTGTCTCCCGGCGCGAGTCTTCTCTGGCCGGGCAACCTTTCAGTGGTCAGCTCTAGTGCCTTGCATTTCTCCGTCCTCCAGCATGGTATGCGGCCTCAGCCTTCCCGCTTTGGTCCCTCCCGAGTCCCTCCCGATATCTTGTGGTTTATCCTCTCTATTGGGCTGCCTTGTTTCCATGGCCTTTCGTGCCGGTGCTGGGGGTCGGGAAACGAGGCCACGACGCTCACTGTCTGTCTCTCCCTACTGTAGCCGGGTCCGACTCCCAGTGGCACTAACGTGGGCTCCTCGGGGCGTTCTCCCAGCAAAGCAGTTGCTGCTCGGGCGGCAGGATCCACAGTTCGGCAGCGGTAAGAGTCCCCGCGGCTCTCTGGGTTGCATAGGTGGAGATGGGGCCCAAGAATTCCCTGATCCAGGAAAGGAGATCCCAGGAACTTAATCACGAGGGCAAGATGAACTTGAGGTGACGTGGCCAGGGGAGGGGGCGGCATCATTTTCTTCTCTTTTCAGTTTCGCGCTTCTTAAAAGAGAAAACTAAACAGGACAGCCAGGGACAACTTAATGTCGTTAAGCTGGTGTCTCTGTACCTGAGCTTTGCCTTCTCATTTCCATCAAGTACTGTACACGCTCAATTTAACATAACTTCTCTGACATAGCCTAGCTTCCCCTTCCCAAACTGTGTCTTATTGCCAGATGGTACTGCTGTACACTCATTTGCACATAACCAGAAACTTAAGCGTCATCTCAGATTTCTTAATCCCCAGTCGTGTGCCATACATTAAATTCTGCACGAAGACCTTTTCACGAGTCTTTTCCTTCATTTCTGCTGCCCCAGTTTAACTCTTCACTTTGCTTATCTACTTTTGCGTTTGTTACCCCTGTCTTCTATTCAGGCCACTTCTAGTCCATCATCCAGTTAGGTGTTACTTTCCGGCTTTGTTTCTCTGTTAGATCCTGTTGGCAAATGTTAAAAGGGGATGTGGGGATCATGGCTTTTGGTGATCTTTCCAGTCTTACCTTGCTCCTTTCTTCTGTGATTCAGTAATAGTGAACTTATTACTGTTTTTCTGAACTCACCAGCCCCTCAGCCTGGCTGCCCCTCACCCTCATTCGTATTTATTTTCTAAGACAAAGGGTAGGGTTATTTCCTCCGGAGACCTCTAACTTGCAGACAGCAGCAGCTGTTGGTCTTTGCTTTTGCTCCCAATAGCATTTTGTTCATATCGTTATGAAGTCATTCGTTTCCTCATTTATCTCCTTTACTAGACTTTGATAGAGAAAATTCTCCAGTCCTATCTTTCTTCAACTTGTATCGTAAATCCTGATGCAGTAAATTATGAATGAACAAAGGAACTAAGTAACCCTTTTGTTTTGGGGTTTTTGAAGGACCTAGTAAGATTTTACTTAGAGAGGAGAAGGCCTTGAAGGGATGCATGAAAACTGTCTTTAAGAACGTGGAGAGAGTTTTTTTGTTTTGTTTTGTTTTCTGAGACAGGGTCTCGCTCGTAGTACAGGCTGGACTTGAACTCACTTTGTATCCCAGGCTGGCCTCAAACTTGCAGTGTTCCTCCTGACTGCCTCAGGATTACAGGATGAGACTTTTCTTGTTGGCTTCAATAGAAAATCTAAGTTTCTGATCATAAATGTAATACTGGTGATTTGAATATACATGAAATAGAACTCGGAAACTGTAAACAATATTGTCAGAAGAAATTTGTAAACAAAATTGTCAGAAATGATATAAGTTACCTTGAATGATTATGGATTTCCTGTCACTGAGATACTCCAGGAAAGTGTGTAAAACTGTGATTTGGATTATGTGGTCTTGGAGTGCTTTTCTGTTGCTGCATTAAGATTCTTTGCTGGAATTGTTTGCTGTAGACGTATAGTTCCTTGGAGGAATGGTTCTGGTTAAAGGAAAATGGTAGTACTGAGGCTTAAAAGTTTGTCCATGTGAGAATTTTTAAAGAAAATGAAAGCATATGTTTATGAGATGTAATCAAATAACATACCTAATACAAATGAAGTAACCAGTAACAAGGGAAATGATAGCTAGAGTTTTTAAAGTTAAATGTATTGATATCAGTTTTAGGATTTAGTATGGTAGAGCCAATGTAACTAGACACACTACAGTTGTGTGTACTGACAGACCCTCAATATTCTCTTCTAGAAGTTTGTGACTGGTTAAATATTATTTCATGAGTATAATATAAGTACTAGTTGTCTAAGAATATATGCATGTTTTGTATGCATAAGTCTTTGGGAAAAGTTGAAACTAGTGGTTAACAATAAATCTGTGAATTATATAGTTGGCAGATTTGTTTCCCCTATGCTGAATACCTTGGAGAAGAAACAGTATAGGATTAAAGGTCAGGCTGGGTTGGAATCTTTGCCCTGCTTAATGTAGTGTAAAAGAAAGTTGCTATGAGGATGAAAAGCAGCAATGATGCATTATAAATGGCAAAACTGTGAAGTTCTGCACAGTGTTCAAACAGAATTAATGGGAATCAGGGACATTAAGATGGTGGAGTAATACACAGGGATATTAAGATAGTCATCAAATAGTCATTAAGGGTTTAGTGTCAAGCACTGCCTAAGATTAAAGGATGTATCTATGAACAATATAGGCAGGATTTGTCCTCATTCCATGAACTTTATTATATGTGGGAGACCATAAGAGGCAAATAAATAAAGTAATGTAATTTCAGATAGTAAGGACTATAAAGAAAAATACAGCCAGGTAGGGAATCGAGAGTGGTGGGTATAGGGGAAGTGTTGATGATGGTTTTAAACAGGGTGTTCAGGGTGGGTGGCATTTGAGTAGAGAATTGAAAGAATCAAGGAAGCAAATCATACAGTGGCCTGGGCAGGAATAGGCTTCTTAGGCAACAGGAATGGTTAAGTGTAAAGACTAAGGTCATTGAGCGTGGCTTGTTCAAGGAATATCCAGAAAGCCATTGTGCTAGAATAAAGTGTAAAGATTAAGTCTAAACACCATTTTGTTAAGTTATAGGAAGACATATTTCTTGGTGAGAAAGAAAGGGTAAAATAGACCCTTGATTTTCAAATTCACTACCTATACACCAGCAAAGGTGAGACGCCTGTAGAAGGCCACACTAATTCTACTACAGATTCCGTAATTCCAACTTGAAAGACAGGAACTAGAGTCCAGAAATTACAGTAGTGGCAAGTGCCTGGGTCAGCTGGTGACTTCCCATGTTGGCACTAGATTTATCTTCTAACTCAAGTTCCTTTTTATGAAGAATGAAGAAAATTGAAAAATTTAGGTGCCTATCCCGTAGATTAAATGTATGTGTATCTTTGTATGTGGATGTCTTAGTGCATGAGTTACTTTAAATCCCTGTATAATTATATTTGCTATTTACAATCTGTTTTCCCTTAGAAACAATCATCCAAATGGAGTTCTAAATGCCCAGGTGACCACGTGGCCCATAATTAATATGTCTGAAGTATAATCCTTGTGGTACAGTAGACCCAAATTATTGTCCCACAGTGAAAGTTCTCTTGTGAGCACAGGTCTTCCTACTGGAACCTAAACTGAAACCAAGACTCCATCCTTCCCCTTACTTGGCAGGGCAGGTTCCCTGGTTTGTAGCCAGTGCTTCCTATATTCAGTGTGGTGCAAAAGCCATGGTAAGGTGCAGTGACCATTAGGATAAGAGTTGGGAGGAAAGAGTGAAGAGATGGCAGAAACTGAGTTTTCCCTTTGAGTTTTTTTCTCTGTATGTTCTTCCACACCTACTAGAATGGAATTCTATGGAAGAGTATATTGGGATCCAATTGCTAGTAGGGACTGTAATGGTACAGGACATTCTCTTTCTTCTTCCTTTCTCCTCATCTAGGACTTTTGGGTTGGTGATAAATAGGCTGAAGAAGATTCTATGACTTCTTTCCACCTGCCACTTTCTTCCCTATTGTACTCCTGTAGTACAGGGATGAGACAAGCCGCTGAGATTGGGGTAGTTCTGTGTCGGGGGAGAGTAGCTGGGTGAGGTTCCCCAGTGACTATGGGGTTCTTCTAGAAGACAGGAAAAGGATTCCCTAGGCTTCTTCCTGGTCAGCAGTGCTGTGCTGTCAGTTGGCTTCTGCCTGACAGGGCTGCCTGGATCACACAGCTCATCTCATGAGCCTTGATCATTTTGCAAGGCTCAATTTCTGGTTGGGTGTTCTCTGCAATTTTTCACATCATGCATCTCTGTCCAAGATCTGTGATCATCATAACAAAATAGCAAAAAGAGATTACTGTATGAGGTATTTTTTTGTAAAATACATATTCCATTTCTGGTACTCATATATAATTATGGCTTAATGTTTTTTGTCTCTTGCTGTATACGCAGTAATTTAAAGTTGTCTTTTAAAGTAGTCATTTTAAGATTGGAGTATATAAGTTCAGGGCATTTTTAAACAGGCTTCTTACTTGCCTTCACAGAACCACAGGTGGAAAGAAACTGAAATGTCCAAGTGAGGAACCTGGATGTTGTGGGCAGTCCATGGGCTCTGAGTCAGAACTGGGCCCACATTCCACTTAGCCACCTGCTGGTCATGTGGCCTTATGAAATGTTACTTAACCTTTGCTGAGCCTAATTTTCCTCATCCATAAAATGGGAAATGGTAACTACTTAGCAAGTTTATTGTGTGCATTGGCATATAATAGATACTGCATAGTACTTGGGGACTGTGGAGTAAAAGCAGGAATTTGAATTGTACTAGCAATGAAGTTTTTTCTTACTGATTCTTTAACCATAGCACGTGTTATAATGCTGTTATAAGGATTCGTAAGAAAAGGTTGTAGGTAACATTTTCCTCTCTTTCAGAAAAAATGCCAGCTGTGGAACAAGGAGCGCGGGCCGCACGACCTCAGCAGGCACTGGGGGGATGTGGCGATTTTACACGGAAGATTCACCGGGGCTCAAAGTGTAAGTCTTGGGAGCAGGCCTCGTGTGTCTGTCTACTGTGGTACAGCATGGCAGTGCAATTTTTCTCTGCTGAGACTGGTATTTGTTTTTATGAGATGGACAATATGTGGCCACTTATTTGTACCAAAGGTTAGGACCTGAGTGACATCTCTTCATAGAGTGAGGGAAAAGGAAAGAAGGTCTTTGTGTAGCTGTGTCAGAGTAAGTGATGGGAACAGAGAGAACTGGAGGGAACACTGCTTAATTAGATGAAATTGTTCTTCATTTGGTGTTCTTGCCCCACAGTGAGAACAACCATCTGAATAGGAATTGGGTGATTTTTCAAAGTTCTCCTAGAGGCATAAGCTGATATTGTTACAGCCTAATGGAAGGTTTTCAATTAGTCTGTGTTATCACAAGCTCTGTGACCTACTTGCCTTGGGAGGGTGGTGAGTGGACCTAGGAGGGTGAATATGTCATTTCCCAAGTTCTTAGGCCTGTGAGTGCTTATGTGGTAGGGAGTGGGCACTCAGGAGGCCCTGTCCCCATGCCTGACTCCCCTCATTTACCATTCTGCTACCATCGTAGACCTAATCCTTCAGGTTTCTGATCAGAGTAGGCTCCAGAAAACCACTGCCCACAGCTGTTTCCCAATTTGACCCAGTGGATAAAAATCGAACTAATAATAGCAGATCTCATTTTCTCATTTACATAGTACTTGGGTTTTTGCAAAGAACTTCAATAGCTATTTTCTAGTTTAGTTTACCCAGCAATCCTATGAGGCAGGAGATACCTCATTCTGTCGACAGAGACTCAAGTTCAGAGAGGCAAAATGATGTGCTTAGAGACAAACAGCAAGGGGTAAAACCAGTTGCTTTAACCATTAGTCTCACTCTTTCCATACTGCCTGTTTGGTAGAAAAGAGACAAAACTGGATCATTTGACTTGGGGTATAAGATTTTATGAAAGCTTCCATAAAGTCCTTGAGATTTGGTTTAATTCATTTATTAATTGGAGACTTGTAAGGATGTATTTAGGATGTAATTTTTGGGATTGGTGATATGTGCATTGGTGATGGTGTGACTGACAGCTTTTTGGTCTTTGTTATAGGTGATTAATTCCCTTTCCCTTTGGAGTATCCAGGGACTTGTTTTAAACCCTCCTCGAGAAGTTGGGAAAAAAACATTCTTCTGTGAGCGAGTCAGACTTTTGCCTGCTTCAGGCTTCTTGTTGTTGCACAGCTTGGCTGGTTGGCTGCCATGGCTCAGTCCTAGGAGTCACTGGAAGCTGTTCTTGCAGTGTCATAAACCCCATTCTTACCACATCAGAGATATGTGTTTTAGGTGGAAGGACACAATTGGGAATTCTTCTTCACAAATCCATATCTTAGAGTGGTCCAGCAATGTCTTGAAACCCGTTTCTTCCTTTTTCTAGGAGTTTAGAATTTTTTTTAGGTTAGTAATATTTCCTGAGTGCTAACCATAAACCTGCATTACATATGTATTAGTGTGCTTAATCCCTCTGCAATCCTATGAGACAGGCACTGTGATTATCCCTACTATGTGGATAAGGAGACAGACTTAAAGAATGTAAGCGGCCACAGTCTCAGCTATGCATCAGAGTTGGTTTCCAGACCCCAGCATATAACCCTGATAGCTGAAGTCTCAGCTTTATGCTCTGTGGCTGATGTGGCTATAACGTTGTCTTAAAATAAGAGAGTAAGGTCAAGTGCAGTGTGATGATTTCTTCCATGTTTGTTTAATAAATTTGTTTATTCCCTTAATTGTAAAATTCTTGGAAGAACAAAGTAGTAGCAGTGTAACTAAAGATACTAATCTCTGTGCCTCGTTTATTGTCCGGTCATGGTCTCTGTTAGCCCGCTGTCTTGATAGAAGTCACTCCATTGCTCCCCACTCTCTGCTCCCCAGTTGAGCTGGGAGGTGAAATGAAATAGCTTATCTTCTCCAAAGTTAATATGGGCAAGGAGAGTCAGACAGATGGTGCCTAAAGTAAACACTCAAGGAATTCACGTGATCTTTAAAAACCCACTACTGCCTGGCATGGTGGCGCACACCTGTAATCTCAGCACTCAGGAGGCTAACGCAGAAATCTCTGTGATTTTGAGGCCAACCTGAGCTACAAGGCGAGTTCAAAACCAGCCTGAACTGCATAGTGAGACCCTGTCTCAAAAAGACAAGCAAAGCAAAACCAAACCAAAACAAACAAAACCCATATACCAGTTCTTAAATGGAAAAGCATTTGTTTTAGTTAAGGGCAGATGAGTAAAATTTCTTTCCTACACTAAACTCCTCAGTGAGATTTGAAGCATGATGCCTAGAATGTTGGCTCTTTGAAAGTGGCAGTCCTGAGGCAGTAAAATGAAAAGTACATGTGGAATCAGAAAACCCGAGTTTAGATCTCTCCTTTTTACTCTGCCTATGCGTTTGTAGGCAAGTAATGATCCCACTGAGGCTTAATTGTTTTACTTATGTATAAAATGAGATTAATGTTTGTATTATCTGTACCATGAATTTGTAGTACAGATCAGATGGAATCTGTTTAAGAAATACTTTGTAAATTACATTATCTCTAAGACATCAGATCATTTCATTTGTATTTATTTTGGTATGTTTAACTAAAAGATAAGGACTCTTCTAAACACAAACACAGTGCTATCATGACACCCTTAAAATAACTACAGTAATGATTTTTTGAATATTTTCAGATGATGTAAATAATGTTCCAGGATGTCTGAGTGTTTTTTCCTTCCCTTCATTTTGCCCCTAGGCAAGTCTTTAGTATTAGATATAATAATATATTATTACTAATGTAATCATGCCTTCTCTTCTTGTTTCTAGTGGCCCTGTTCCAGTATTGGTTATGAGTCTTCTGTTCATCGCTGCTGTATTTATGTTGCACATTTGGGGCAAGTACACTCGTTCATAGATTTGGCTACATCCATCTGTCATCTGAAGAAGAAGGAAAAAACTGAACATATCTTGGACCAAAAGTATAGTGAATTTTCTCTTCATGAGAAAGAACTTTTCTGTAAGCTTATTGTTTTACAGGGAACTTAACAAGAATTGATTTTGAAGAATCTTGTTTTTTTCTATAACTAATAAACTTTTTAATTCATTTATACCAAGCCTGATTGCTGGTGCTCCCTACTAGGGCCCTAGTCTCTCGGACTTTAGGCCAAGTAAATATGTAGAAAATTTGTCTTGTGGAGATTTTCTTTTTTTGGATTGACAGTTACTCATCTAACCATGTTGTCATTCAAATCCAAGATCCTGTAATGGGCCTTGGCTTGTTTTCTTCAAGGTATTTCTGTCCTCTTGATGGTCATTTTGGGTATTTTGTGGCTTTTAAGGAGAGTGTCTGTGACTCCCATCAGGCAGATCTCTGTTCAGAGGCAGCTGGTACCCAGGAGAACAATCAAATCAGAAACCAGAAATCATGGGTGAAATGTTTCCTCATTCTGTTCTTTGTCTCTAAAGCCATAGATAATACTTTGCCTCTTATTTCTTCCATTCTCTTGCGTGCATACCATGGCTTTCTATCCATTTATCTTTTATTCTCAACCTTTTTAGAAAGAATTCATTTGATAAATTGGATTTATTAAATAAAATTTTGTTTTGAAAATTAAACATCTTTGTAATCACGGTGAGATACTAACATTCAGTTGATGTAATTCCAACTAAACCAAAAGTTTGTGGTGTCATTTAGCTCATTCTGCCATACCAGTGTAAGCATTCAATTGCTGTTAGTCCCTAGGAAATGCCAAAAATTGCTCATACAAGTAGCATACTCCGGAACCACAGGACTCCAAGCCGTTACTGAAGAGGAAGTGAGACCTGTGAAGTGCCTGACTGTCCATCAAAGTCACAAAATGAAGTATGTAAATAAACATAACTTTAAAAGACATTCTCACACAGTTAAGCCTGTTTATGGAAAAAAATTTGTTAGACAGTTAAATGCTTTTTAAAAGCCTACTGGTAAAACCCCAGGTATGATGAGAATATATGGTGAATGTCTAAATAAAATTTATTTCAATAAAAGAAACATTGCCATTAACTCCCTTTAAAATACTCCCCATCTCTTTGGACACACTTATGGTATTTTTGTCACTTTCTAAAGCAGTTCTGGGAATCCTCTTTTTTGTCTACAGGGTGTGATAAAAAGTGCAGAGAATGCTGCTGCCGAGTGCCATCCGATGGAAATGCAGGCTCGTGAATACATTGTGATGCGCCTTCATCCACCTATTCACTGACTCTGGCACTGTGCAACTACTGTCACTTCCCCAAAGTCAAAATGATCATGTAAAGTAAAAGTTTTGAATCGATTGAGGACATCAGGCAGCTATACCAGTGTAACTAAAGATAATGGCAGTATATCTTCTGTAATTAAAAAAACAAACATTTAAAATTCACCCTATTTTTGGATCATACTGTATAGTTGTTCCAAAGTGTCAAATGCTGAAAGTATGTATCTTTATGAAATATCTCTTGCCAGGCGCGGCACTTGCCTGTAACCTCAGCACTTGGGGGACTGAGGTGGGAGGATTGCCATGAGGTCAAGGCCAGCCTGGGTTACATAAGCAAGTTGAAGGCCAACTTGCGCTACATAGTGAGACCCTGTCTCAAACAAAACAAAAAAATTCTTAGATCAAAATTTTGGTGAATGTACACTTATAAAATCTAGCATGGCATTGTATTGGGAAACAGTGATAAGTAGTTTTTTTGGATCCTGTAATTTGCTTATTGCTAGAAACAGGTGTCTTCATTTTTGAAATGCATTTTCATCACAGTTTCATTTGGGAGAAGTTAAAGATGACAGTATCTGTATTTTTTAATTTTTTAATTAATTAATTATTTATTTATTTTGGGTACTGGGGATCAAACTCATGACCTTGCACTTGCAAGGCAGGCGCTTGCACCACTGAGCTAAATCTCTGGCCCTGACAGTATCTGTATACTGGAATTTTCTCCCTGATACTCAGAATGGTGGTGCCAATAATATATAAAAAAAGCGTACTTTCAGTTTGGAAGAGAAATCCATTTCTCTGTTGCTATATGTGTGTGCATGTGTATGGGTGTGCCTATGTCTTTTTTCCCCTGGGGGAGTTGCTGCAGCCCTGTGAAAAGAGCTCTTCGGGGTAGGGGATGCATTCTCTGTGGAATCTAACTGTTTAGCCATGGTCTTTAGTGGACAGATAGCTGAAGTGCACTGAATTTTCCAAGCCAGTGATTTATAAGAAGATGCTAGTTTTTAGTGGCAGAACGAGAGGATGCTTCATTCAGCAGAAGGAAAAGAAGGAAAATTGGGAGTTGGTTGTAAAGATATATAACATCTATTATGTAGCTGCTTTTGGCTCAGTGATACAATGCTAATACCATTGCCGAGAATCACAGTATTCAAGCTGTTGCTTTCTTTTTTCCAATTTTTTATTGTGATAAAATACACATAACATAAAAATTTACCATTTTAAATGAACAGTCAAGTGGTATTATTTACATCCATCACCACTTTTCACC
Source organism: Dasyprocta punctata (assembly GCA_004363535.1). Lineage (NCBI taxonomy): Eukaryota > Metazoa > Chordata > Mammalia > Rodentia > Dasyproctidae > Dasyprocta > Dasyprocta punctata. Next base: position 3,948 of record RJWM01032260.1, on the reverse strand, counting down.
TCCAGAACTCTTCTGCAAAACTGAAACTCTGCCCATTAAATAATAACCCCCTTTCCCTGAGTGCCTGGCAGCTGCCATCCGCTTTCTGTCTTTACGATTTTGACTGTGTTCCTCATCTAAGTAGAATCATGACGTATTTGTCTTTTTGTAACCTGCTTATTCCAATTAGCATAATGTCCTCGAGAATCATCTGTGCTTTAGCATGCCAGAATTCCTTTTTTTTTGAGACTGAAAAATAGTTTCATTATATGTATATACCACATTTTGTGGTTCCTTTTTTTTTTTTTTGAGATAGGTGTTCCTAAACTGTTTCCTGAGTCTTAGGGGATTATGAACTATTTATAGTAATTCCAAAAAGCTAAGCAATTAGGTCTTTACCTGAGTTAAGGTCGCCTTGGCCCAAATAATCTTCCATTCCCCTTTTACTGCAGGATATAATTCTAACTGCATCTGATGGATCTGTAAGCCAGCATGTGCTGCGTAGAAGAAGCTCTAAGTGATTGAGAAAATCAGTTGACATTATAATTGTGTTGGGCTGAGGCTTTTAAGTAACTGGGTAAGTCGTGTTAGGGAAAGGGCCAAAGTCCCTGAGATGGAAAGACTAGGATTTCTGGGCCCTAGTGTTAGCCTGAACACATTCCAGTGAAACTGAAGGAAGAGAGCTGTGTGTCTGGCGGAGGCTAAAACACGGTAGCTTCTGTTTTCACACCTGTCCTAGTCTAGACTCCCATGTTTTCCAGGTGCCAGGGCCCCCACAGGAAGAATTGAAAAAGACATTCTGAAATCGTGGAAATAAATGTTGGCGTCAAACTAAACTAGTTGAGATTATCTACAGAGTTGTTTTATTCAAGAGAAGATACTGTCCAGCACACAAAGCTTGTATACAATTGTACCCATCTGCTTGGTTCCCACCAAGTTGCCCAGTGGGAGCCCCAGAGCCACTGTCCCACTCTTCAATGCTGGAGGACGAGGATTCAGGTCAAAATGCAGTTTGACTGGGTATACAACTAGGACTTCCAAATTCACTGCACTTACTTTACTCCATCTTCTGGGCTTGGAAGTTTCCTGAACTGGATTCAACTTTTTGCCCTACAAACTTACCAGGTGTGGGATCCTGAGCAACTTGTTTCCCTTGTCTAGGTCTTACTGATACATAGATCAGTGTGGGTTTGTTAATCCTCACCAAATAGAATCATATGAAAAATGCTTTGTTAATTAGCTAACAGTTAAGTGCTTATCATCAGTGACTTTAGGGATATGATTTCTTATTTAGTCAACTATTTCCTGAGTTTGCTTTTTGCCCCATTTTACACAGAGAAAACAAACTCAAGCTACTCAGCTGGTAAGTGAAAAAGCTGGGAGTTCCTATCTTTGACTTACCCACTAACATCACATAGATGGGGTTATCACAACGATGGAGCCTAAACAACACTGAGGCTTTAGATTCTGCACAAGGAACTGGTTTCTCTCAGTTCTGTGCTTTGCTGTAAGGCTCTTGTAGAGAAAACATAGTGTTTATTCATTCAATTAACATTTATTAAGCACTGTGTGCCATGCTTTCGTAGTGAAATTTAGTGATGACTTGGTAAGAAAGTTATAGTTCAAAAGGGCTAGACATTTGAATGGCAGGATCCTTGTCCCATCTGAGCCTAGACATGATAGCTAACAGATTATGGAGAAATCAGACAGTAACCAGACCTCTAAGCTCCCTGCCACTGTTTTTTTTTTTTTGTTTGTTTGTTTTGTTTTGTTTTTGTTGTTTGTTTAATTTTTAATTTTTAATTTTTGTGGTACCAGAGATTGAACTCATGACCTCATGCTTGCCAGGCAGGTGCTTATGCCACTGAGCTAAATCGCTGGCCTGGCCATTATTAAAGTTAAAACTGATAGTTGGAACCACAATTTGAGTTGGGACCACAGGTTAGTATGTTGATGGTGAATGAACAGAGGCAGCGTGGATTGCAAGACTTTCCTTGTTTCTAGGAAGTGCTGCTGCGTGCTCACTTGTCCAACAGAGGAAACCAGATGATCCTCAGATTCCTTACCCTCCTTGCTCCATCCTTTCCTGTCCCCTTCCTGCTTCCTGATGTCTTGTTTGATTCCTTGCTAGTTTACATCCTGGTGGCATTACCTTGCTGAAGCTTTAAAGATTGTAAGAGATGTTATCTGCTTGCTAAACCTCGTCCCCAAGGGTGGGCATGTGGAACTGAGCTGAGTGGGTTGGCCTTTCCAAAGTGCAGGTGACACTGAAAGCCATAATGGCTAAAGAGGCTGGACTGTTGAACAGTCCCAAGTGCCTGTGTGGACACGAGCATCTTTCAACAGCACTTGCAGTATTCTAAAACCACAGACTGCTGGTGGAGGCCAAAGGTTCAAGTCACTGCCCTGCAGCCTGGGGGAGGAAGCAGTGTCTCCAGCCCCAGCCCCAGCCTCTGGGGGCTGGCAAGCCTGTGTCAGGTGTTAGTTTTCATGTGCCCACAAAGACGCGGCTTTGGTACTGAGATTGCAAACTTTCATGGCTTCTATTGGACATACTTTCTTTTTAAGAATGAAGGAAAATTCTTCCATTTTTCAGCCATTCTTTTATCGATTCTACAAAATTGCATATAACTTTATAAATATTTTAAAACAGTTTTGTAAATAATATTCTAATTTGATTTTGAATTATAAATGTCAAGCATTCTATTTTGGGGTTTTTATATTTCATTATATTTTGTTGAAAAGGAAATTTGTACACTTTCAGCATGTTTTTATGAATAAATTTAATGTACTGGGGGAAAAAAAAAGGAATGAAGAGTGTAAGTGCATAATTTAATGATCCTGACAAGTAAGAATTTCCTTACAGGGCAGACTCTAATATTCTGCTATGTGTACTACTTCTAGCCCCCTACATCAAAATGCTGTAACAGGCAGGAAGCCATGGCTTTGAGTTCTACCCGCAGACTCCTCACCGAAAGAGAGCTGCTGAACCTACCAGAATTGGGTACACTTCTGTGAGACAAGGGAAGGAAGGGGTCAGCCATGAACATTTGTGTTGACACTGTACATCCTCGGCGTTGTAGTGTGTGGTCTGTTAACCAAAATGAAAGTAAACTTAGTTGAGTGTGAGTTGGCATTGTCACCAATCTCTGAATCTGGCCCAGGCTTGATGGTCTGATCCAGCTCGCTGCTCTTCTTTTTTTCCCTTCCCTTTTTCTCCCTTCTTTTCTCTCCTTATTTTCTTCCTGACCATCTTCCCCTGGTAGTCTTCCGTTACCCTCTTCTGTTCTTTTACTTACTAATTCTGTATCTCAAATCTTCCTGGGGTATTAGGTATACAAAGTTGTATACAAAGAAACACAGTTGTCTGCACAAAAGTTACTAGAACTTAATTTCGATCTTGTGTTTTCCAAGTTGTTATGATTGAATTGTGACCCCCAGATCTATATGTTGAAGTCCTAACCCCTGCTACCTCAGAATGTGACCTTATTTGGAGATAAGGTCTTTTCAGAGGTAATCAAGTTAAATTGAGATCACTAGGGTGGGTCCTTATCTAATTTGACTTGTGTTCTTGTAAGGTAGATGAATGTGGACACAGACAGCTATACAGAGAGAATGCCATGTGACTCTGAGGACAACCATTTACCATATAAACTGAGAAGCAGCTCTTTCCCTCATGGCTCTCAGAAAGAATCAAACCTGCCAGCAACTTGACTTTAGACTTCTAACCTTCAGAACTGAGGCCATACATTTCTGTTGTTTAAGCCACCCCATTTGTAGTATTTTGTTATGGCAGCTCTAGCAAACTAATACACAGATATGCTAAAGGGAAAATCAATCAATAACTCCCAGGTTTCTAAAAAGACCTCTTTCTGTTTTCTTGGTTCTTTTACATCCACAGCTGCAACAGACATTCTTGATCTCTGAACTCTAAAATTTCTTTCCTACTTCTCTTTTTCTTTTCCTAAC